>KQ965783.1:55340-107959 GCA_001574975.1 Gonapodya prolifera JEL478
TCAACCGCTTGACGCGCGTCGGCACTCCGGGGGACTCCGACCATCCCACCGAGAGATTCCCGCCCAGTGCGGGCCGAAGATGGCGCGACCGACGGCCAGAGGCGGTGTGGTGGCGACGTGTCTTAAGCCACAGACTCCAGACCAGACAGCGAGACAAGCAAAGCAAGAGAGAAAGATGAGAGAGGAAACACCGAGAGAGACAGGAGAAGTCATGAAGTGAGCCGAAGTGGAGACACGGTGCGGTCAGTTTGAGAGCATGTCTGAGGGAGAGCACAAAGAAGGAACTTGAAGTGAGATTGCGAGACACGACAGCTGAGGGAATGCAGAGATAGTCGCGAGAAATGCAAGACGTTTAAGAGACTTGACGAAGGAGAGCGAGCCAAAGAACAAGTGCAGAAGAGATGCAAGAGGCGTTACAGAACGAGAAGTGTGGAACTTGAAGACAGAGAGTGAATTCAAGAGCTTGAAGGAAGACACGTTAGATGCAAGCAGACGAGAGACTTGAAGACAGAGAGCGAATCATAGCACGCGTTTCAAGACAAGAAAAGAGATAGAGATGAGTCCGACCAGCAAAGACGAGCGAAGAAGAGAGGAAAGGGAGTGACACAAGACCGAACGCGCTTCAAGAGAGAGGAAGAATGCATCGAGATGAGTGAATGAGATTTGAGCTGCATCCCCGAGAAGCAGAGGTCGAGAGAAGTCATCAGAGCGCCAAATGCCGCTTGGTAGCAGATGAGTAGCGGACTCAGCAGTTTGGATGAATCAGAGACAGAGAGAGCACGAGCCAATAGAGAGACCAAAATTGTGATGCGAGCCAGTCTGGAAAGTCTCGAGGTCTGGGTTGGGGGGAACGACAAGAACGGTCACGACGAGGAAGACTCCAACCATATCAGACGCGACTCCCGGACTTCCCGCCGTTCATAGACGCGTGCGTCTTCCCCATCGTATCCTTCACGCGCGATGGACTTACTTGCCAAAGAGGATGTTCGGGTGGATGTACGGAACCGTCCAAGTGTGATGGCCGCAATTGTCGACAGATTGGCAAAAATGAAGCAGGGTGGATTATAGTTTGTCGGATTAAGACGGGTCCATTTTGGGCTTTCGAGAATGACCGAACACGGGGGGTGTCCCATGGTTTTCTTGATGAGTGGGAAAGTATTACGGTGTCGTTTGACACATTTCGTTCTCGGTGAGAGACGAAAGAATTTTCGTTGAAGCCTTCGGGGTTGTATCGAAAGCTTTCGGAATGATATTCCATCCGATGGGCCACAAGTGGCGCTAGCCAGGTTCGGCACCAGTATCCGTTCATTTCGACCCGTAATTTTGAACCTCGGAGCTCCAATTCCCCAAAGCGCGGTTTGCATGCTTGTCCACCCACGCCCTCTCATCCAAAGCGGGGGAAATCGGGATGTCCAGTATTTCCAAAATCGAGGTTCAGTGGAAGACATCGAGGTGAACGTTTTGAAACGCTGACGTGTGCGTTTGTGAAGCGTCACGTAAGGGCAGGGTTTCTACACACACAATGCCTCGAATGTATGATCGCATGTAACGCAAGCGGAAACGAATCGCATCTTTTGTCGAATTTCCTGTTCTGCGATGACAGTGACGACGATAAGGTCAGGTTTGGGAGGGATCCAAGTGATGCCAACGGTAGCTGGGTAGCAGGGAGGGACGATGGAAGGTCCCGTCAAGCTTCAGGTCCACACGACACACTTTTGGACATCCCGACACCATCTCTTTCTCCAATCGCACCATCAGGACCCCAACGATCCCACGCATCGACGGATGCGACAATCTTACGTTTCGAATCCCGACCCGATACCCACCATCGAGCCCCTCACGATATCACAAGCCGATTCCCATACGGTACAGAACCGAAATCTTTCTCATCAATCCCCACAGATCGCTCCCAAGATGGGTGCAGCCACAACGAACGATTCCGACTGACTGTTCCGAATACTACAAGCAAGAACATCCGGATCTCGATTGTGCCGGCCGGATCAAGCGGCATGCACCTGGACTCTCATGCCCGAATGGATAAAACACAACCAGAAGTCTGGTCGAAGTGAGGGCGGGTACCTGCGGTTACCTGTCACTTAGCATATTGTAAGGACGTATTCTTTCATGTATTCGCGAATGAATTAGTTGTGTCGCACATGCAAGTGTTTCTTCATTATTGTTAACGAGAGATCTTCTGTTCCCTCGTTGAGCTTCGCGGCCATACTATCCGTTGTTTACCCCCGTCGATCGTGCTACTCCGGCGGCACTCTGTAACAAGATAATATCACGGGGCGGAGCTGAAAGGCCTGTCCGACCCGTAGGGCGAGACGGGTAGGGGAATCAGTTGTCCATAATCCAAGATTTCAACTCCTCCGACCATCGTTCCTCTCAACCCCATCAAGTGTGATCTCTAACAAAAAGAGTCCATCAAACGTTGCCAAAAAAGTGGCCTTGTCGCCTTCGTACGCGTCGTCATCGGACTCGCTGTCCGAATCGCCTTCCGTCGTCCATGACGCGTCGCTGCCTCGGAGGTCCGACGGAGAGGGTGCGCGAGCGGACGAAGAGGAGCGCGATGAGGCGTCCGAATCGTACATCGCGAGAGATGCGAGAGCGGGTGCGATTTCGTGGCCGGGTTGGTCCAAGGTCACATCAGTTGTGTCGGCCACATCGCTGTGCAAAGCTTCCTGGTCTGGCGACACCGATTTCCTTCTGTCCAACATGTCTATTTCTCCCTTTCGATCTTTGCCACTTCCTCCTGATGCGTGTCCATCCCGTTGCCTTTTCCACTTTACAAACCACCTCCCCAACTCGTCCTCTCCAAATCCCCACGGCCTCACTACCCCCTTGAGCTTCCACTTCGCTAACGCATCGGCGATACTCCGCTTAGATGACCGCTCGTGGTACGCCGACAGAAACGTTGCCCGGGGGAACTTGTGAAGGAGGTACGACACTGTGCACAGCAGGGCCGGAAAGTCGGCGGGGTCGTAGAAGAGGTCGGCACCTAGAATATACATGAGGTCGGAGAAAGGCGCCACCGTGGTGTCGACCTCGGTGATGGCCCCACACAAGTCGAGAATCCGCGATGCGGGATGGTGGAACGCGCCCCAGTCGAGGGGTAGAACCTCCACGCGACCAATTTCCTCGACTCCGCTGAGACGCACGGTACGGGATAGGTTTTCCAGCACCCATGAGGGTGCCGAACGGTCTGTGAGGACAGCTCGGAAATCTCGGCCAAGTTCGAGCAGGCCCTTGGCGAGCAGGGTGCCTACGAGTCCTGTACCTAAACGGAAAACCTCACTGCGGTGTGTGGTCGCTGGTGTGACGAACTCGTGTTCTGTCCGAGACAGACCTGCTCCAAGCTCAAGGAACTCCACGCGATTGGTGGCGTGGACGCCCTGAACAAGCGTTTGAAGGTTGCTCGCAACCCAAAAGGCGAAAACCATGGCGGATGGCCAGGTGTAGGCCCTGCATGTGCCGAAATCGTTTCCAGAGGAACTTTGCAAGGGTTATTTTCCGCAGCACTCACGCGTAGTCTACCTCGAGGAGGTGCGAGACGACCACGCGGATGGGGATGGATTCGCTTTCCTCTTCATCGTTGTTGTCAATGGTGAATGTGCATGTGAAGGGGATTTCTTCATGGAGAGACGGCATCAACGAATGTGTAAATTTATCAATCAAAGGTGGGAATATGTTATTATTCTAATAAATGAAGCCAGTAATCATCACAACGTCTCAAACACGATGCTATGTGGTAAAACGAAGTTCAAATCGTCGGTGCGGTCTGATCAACCCTTGTCTTACGACGTGCGTTGTACTTCAGACGTGCAGAGCGAAATGAAACGTTAAACGAAGTCAGAAGCCATCAAAGATTCAAAACGAACCGCGTCAAAACCCTGAATCTGCTGTATGTCAGAATCTTTGATCGGGTTACGCTCCTATGTTCGTTCCAAGTAGCGTCAGTACGCTTTCGCGCAGCGTCTACACAAGTAGCACTTACAAGATCCACAAGCGTGACTTTAGTCTCTGTGAAAACCTCACTGGGCACTCCCTCCTTCTCAATCCTGTTTCCTGCCACTCTAATCGTCTTGATCTCCCCGCACTTGGCAATCTCTGAGGGAATAACCTCAATTTGATTATCGTCGGCGTTGAGCTCTTCTAAATTAGACAGGTTTCCGATGGAGGGGGGCAGAGCGGTGAGACGGTTTCCTGCGCGTTCAAGATTGAATTGTTGAGTCATTCACATCAGTGAGATGCCAAATCGACAGCTCACCGTTTACGACAAGGACGCGAAGGTTTGTCAGCTTTCCCATAGACGCGGGAAGGGAACGTAAAGAGTTCTTCGAAAGGTTGAGTGTTCGAAGAGAGGTCATATTGGAGATGGCTGAATAAGTTGAGTCCGATAGCACACGAGAACCAGTAGATATGTCATAGACAGATCAGATTCATCTGGGTCGTCTGACGGAGAGAAGCTGGAGGAAAACATACCATCCGGTAACAATCCAAGAAGGTTCCCCGCAGCGTTGAGTGTCTCAACCTTACTGAGGGTGAACAGCTCAGATGGCAGAGACGTGAAGGCATTATTAGCAAGATTAACCATCTTGACGTTGGAAAACCCGCCAATGGTTGAGGGCCTTGCGGCATAAACGTGTGGCATCGATCGAAGTTGATCACGACTGGTCTTCACAACATTGGACTCACAGCGAGGTGAACTTGTTCCCCGACAAATCAAGGCTCCTGACATTTCCGATGACATTGTCACCAAGCCCCGCTTCAAACACTCCGGGGAGCTCTTTCAAGCCCGCGCCCGCTAGGGAGAGGATTCCGGTTTTGCCGGCCCTTTCAAATCGCTGGCGAATGGAGGCGTTGGATGACGAGGTCGCAGAGGATTGCTTGTTACCCATGACTCCAGTTGTTTCAAACGAGCCGAAGCCGCCGACCGAAGCATCAATCAATCCACGCTCAACATTATTATTTCACGTCCGGGATACAATTTACTCTGAAAAATATAAACGCCCATTGCCAAGGGTGTACAAGTTGGCCTGTCCGTCATGTGTCCCGTTGCTCTGTTGGTACTTCTTTTCAAAGGTCTTCATGAAAGCATCGCGGGGGCTCAACACCGGAGCAGATGGATCCTTCCGTGGCGGGACAAGTGACTATAATACCAAAGCTATCAATCGAACGCAGAGTTATTCCAAACACCTGGCAAACTCGCCTGCATTGATGCATGAACTTCCTCGAGTTCGGAAGGTTTTCGGGACGACGCAGCCGGTTGGATTGCCGTGAGGACTCTGTACACCTCGACGGCGTCAATCTCGATCTTTTCTTCGTCGTCGTCATTTACCGGTCGCAAAGGTTTTCTCGAGGGCCATTCCACTGGGACGGGCTGCTTCTTGGGAAGAAGTTCGCTAAACTCGCCGGCGCGAACCTTCCCCCTAAGAATGTGGCTTGCCGCTCCAAAAGGCGTCAGCCCAACAACGTCTTCATGTGACAATGAATCTTGGACCAAAGTTCCATTGGCAAGAAGACGTTTCACAGTGTCGACGTAAGAGCCGCGAACGGCAAGGTCAAGAGCCGACCGAGACATGAAGTCCCGGTTGGTGGTAGCGCTGGAAGTGAACTTCGTGAGGAGATCGACCACTCGGTGATGGCCTTGAGAGGTTGCCACCATCAGGGGTGTGTGCTTAAAGACTCGGCTTGGTTGACACACAAGCTTGATCGCCTTTTCTTTATCAAGTTTTGAAATAAACTGAGTCAAGCTTCCGACTTTCCCGTGGTAGCTTGGTGATAAAAGAAAACTTGAGCTCACGAACTCGTGGACATACGTATCGAATGATCTCACCTTGCGAAATGAGCAGCATTCCACCCTCGAGCGTAGTCCATTTCAGAGCACTCTGCACCAACTTCGAGGAGCGCCTCAACCATTTCATCATAACCTCGGGACGCGGCAAAGTGTAGAGGGGTGATTCCATCCCTGTTTCGTGTGTTAACATATGTCCGGGCCTTCCAATGTCATTCCAGGGAATCGGAGATAAGATTAACAGGCAAATAAGATTAGCAAGCAAGTTATCTAAGCGAAGACTTACCTTGTCTTCCCCAAACGTATGCGATACCCATCTCATGTAAGCGCGAAGTCCGTCAGGGTTTCTTCCCACCGCTAAGGTTCAAACGCATGACCAAAATTTGTTTTAGTGAGGCACACGTGGCGTTCAGCTGAGACCATATTTACCAGTGTAGTGGGCAACTGTTTGATCCCCATAATGAGGATGTGCTTGACCTCTGAGGACCACTTGAATAAAAAGCTCTCGCTCTTGTGGACGGGTACGGAATGCAACAGAACGCGGATCGTCAGGGTACGAGCTCGTGAATACATCCACGTCTTTATCAAGTTCGTCCGACAAAAGGTAGTTCAGAAGAGAGTTCCGACCCTGGAGTGCAGCTACGTGGCAGGGAGACTATTTGCAACGTAACGCTCTGAATTCGTGTTTCGAAGACGTTGGGCTATGGGTCACTTACCGCTTTCACAGGCGACCATGTACTGAAAAAGTCGTCATCACCACTATCATCTTCGTGATCTTCATCGTGTGCCTTTTTGCTAGGACCCCAAGTAAGTTTCAGCTTCCGGTAGAATTTGTCGCCAGCAGGGGCAGGATCAGAAGCCACAGATTCTCCACCGGTAACTCCTGCCTTGGAAAAAGCTTCTTCACGTTTCTCCTTCTCCATTCGTGTGAGCAAAACGACAGGACTTAATCCTCCCAGCCCATTTCTAATGAGGATTCGGAGCGCTGAAACGTTTCCTGTCGTGATTGCCCTACAAATCACCCAATTATCACCATGCATATAACGGGCAGACACCACGGGACTACCAACCAATACGTTGGAGAACTTTGATTCAATTCAGAGTCGAGGCCGCCAGCACCTTCAGAAGCGTCGTTGTTAAGGCAAGCTTCAAACTACCTGATGCAACCACTCTTACCATTTGCCAGTTCACTACAAAAATTGCGTTTCGGCATAAAGCCATCTCGGCTTCCTCTATTGTTCCACAGTGTTCCAAAGGTGCCAGCGAGTAACTGTGCATCGAGCGCTTGCAGATCAGCCAGGACATATTTCCACATCTCATCAGTTCCACGGATTGAAAGCAGGCTGAATGCATTGAGGGAGCATTCATCCGTGCGACTGAGTGATTGCTAGCGACCCAGTGTGCATGACGACTCAGTAACGCCGTGACCGAGATTGTATCCGATACCAAACTCACACTTTCCTCCTCTGTCAACAAATGGGAAAGCAAGTGACGTTTCTGAATTGTAAAATCCACGAGAAACATATCAACCGCACGAAGATTGGAGACAAGTGGCTCGTGAGAAACATCGTGGTCTTCAGATGATAGTGGTTCCCCTGCTGTCTCATCTTTTTCGATATCATCCAAATCGTCATCGGAATCTCCAGACTCATCATCATCATCTGATGAGATCTAGTGCACAATCATAAAGCTTGATTAGTGCCATATTATGTACGTAAGATGAGCTGTGCTCACCTGGAGTGGTGCACGGTTGCTGAGTTTTGCGATCTTACCCTTTTCCTTTTCGTCTTCAACTGGTACAGCTGCATATTGGCGACTCGCAGCTTCAAGCAGCGCTTTGAGGCACTCCGAGTGTCCGAAAAGGATGGACACAGCAAATAAATTCAAGTAATTATTGCTATTGCGATAAGACACGCGACAAGCAACGAGTGCTTCCTTTCCTGGTGGACCGTTAACCGTCAGTTCGAGTATTTTTGTTGCATCCCCACGGAAGCAGGCATCAAAAAGTGCGTGGTAACGGTCGGCCTCTTCCCCTGGTTGCGCGGTGGTCCACTTGAATGATTTCTGGATATGCAAAAGTTCAGGATCCATCAGCCCCTCAGCAACAGTGTCACGAATCAGACAGTCACCATTCTTTTCGCTTCTCCACCGTAGTATTGATATGCTGTGCGCAATGGATCCACGCGATCGCGAGGTTCCTTCCCGCTTGATTGTTTCTCTTCCGTCATTGCTGAGATCGAGCTAGTAGTGTTCTTGAGCTCCACAAATGGCTACACCGTGGGTTTTATGTCACTGCTTGAATCAAACAACACCGTCGAAATTCCACACCTACTTTTGCTCCAGATTTGACAAGGAGGGCTTCACATGCCTTAATACGCTCAACGCGCTTTTTAACAACACCGATATTCCACTCTCGAATCTCGTCCGGGCTCAAATACTTTGGAATAAGCACACCAGTGTCCTTCGCTTCTTGTAGCAAGAGAGCTCCCATCTCCTCATCATCTGGACTCAAGGGGACTTCCCCGAGAGGCGCATATCGTTTGCTATTGGACGACCACCTATCAGCCTATCGTATTGTACCACAACGTCAAATAATCGAGCAAAAATAAGGAGGAAGGTATCACTCACCCACTCCCATTGTGCATCCAAGAGCCATCTTTTCCAACTTCCGTCTTCGGCTAGATTCCAGAAATACTCTTCATCCGTCACGTCTTTGTCGTCAGACGTAGCTTTTAGTGTCCCGGAGTATCGCAATAGAGTGCTTTCGGCTTCCTTGCTTTTTTCTCTCACAGTATCCAGAAGTGTAACGGTAGAAGTGCTGCTATTATTGTTGTTGAATCTCCAACTGCCAAAAAAAGTATTTGGTTCCTGGTACTTCTGGATGTTGGGATCAGCTCCACAATCAAGCAGAAAAGAAACAATTGATGTTTTGAGCGACACCACAGCAGCTTGAAGAGGTTGAACTGTTCCTCTGACCACATCAGCGGGGTCATTCTGAAATTTATTTTGAAGGTTATGAAAATGAGTCTATAAATCAATGGCACATGCTTACCGGAAGATAAATTCGCCTTCCTGTACCCTGCCATTGTCACATCGAACAAATTAAGCCTTCTGTACGCCGAACGTAAAAATAATCTCACCTTATTTATAACAGCCATTCCTCTCTTTACATCCGATTCGTCGAGAGCAACTTTGCTTCCAGCCTCATGAAGTAGCTTCACAATCGCCAAATCACCAGTATCTACGGCAAGCTTCATTGGTGATATGAGTTTCCCTGAGTCGTGGACGGGGAAGTTGACAGCAAGCTTTGTTCGTGGGTGCTCTTCCAAAAGGAGCCGCACAAACTCGGTGAGACCATGTCGCACCGCAATGGCAAGAGGTGTGTAGAAGTCATGGTTGACTTGGTTGACCGGGAAGTTCTCCTCGAGCAGGTAGCTTTGCATTGCCAAACTATGATAAGACAACGAGCGAAGATACCCTTATCACGACTCACGTGAGAACCCTCTTCCCGGCCTCTCTGTCAGGGCACATCATGGCAAGAACAAGAGGGGACACAACACCCCTAAACGATCCGACAAAAAGCTCACGACAAAGCCAAAGTCGAAAGGATTCAGCTCATCTCACTTGGTCTTCGTCCATGAATTAACGTTGAACTCGAACGTCATCATTTTAGATTTCGAAGCGCCGGCCTGCAGAAAGAGCTTTGCAAGATCAAGCTCGCCATAGAAAATTGCAAAGTGCAGTGCCGTCATCTGTAGAAAGGGTTGGTAGATCCTCTCTATCCTTTTGTCACGGAAACGGGTTTTGCGATTACCTTCATATCCCAATCTTCGAATTCAATGTCAATAATGTCGTCAGCTGGTGGCTCTTCAGCCTCTGGCTCTTCAGCTGGAGCTTTGAATGGATTGAATGGCTCCTTCTGCTTGCTTTCACCGAGCTCTTTGGCAACGCTGTCAGAGGACATAGATTAAGCCACAGTTGTTCTCATGGTTGTTAGTTTGCCACTCACTCCACAAAGCTCTCATCGCTCTTGGATACAATGTCGTACTCTTCCTCTGTTTTCCCACCATGGGAGCCGTTATCAGAGCCTTCATCGTCGTCCGTCGAGCTTTTGCTGCCAGCCACTGCGGCGGTTTCACGTGCAGTTTTGGCGTCAATGTTCTTTTTGTTCTGGGCAAGTACAATCTGTAGAGCGTTCGACTTGTTGGTGCACTGGATCCGAGAAAAGACATCACGCTGAGACCACACCACAATCACCTTCGCCTCCTCCAGAGCACCATACTCTGCGCAGAGGTGTAAGACTCCCCTCCCATCCGGGACTGCCACAGAAATCTTCGATCCGGCATCTAATAATACCTTGACCACCTCCGTCGCCCCACACACTGCTGCAAGATGTAAAGGAGCTCTTCCGGCATGGTCCCTCCCATTCACGTCGGCTCCACTCTCGATGGCCTTGCGGACCCCGTTAACATCTCTCGCTGCGACCGCACGGAACAAGCCCTCGGATGCCTCGGAAATGTAGGCGCCCGCAGTCCAGTCACCTTCGGTGATGGGATTAAATGAGCCTACGTGTTGGCGTCCCGGGTCGTCCGTGATGAAGGTGAGTGGGCCTCGGACAAACAGATCGGATTCCTTCGGGTCCACGTCGGCAGGAAGGGGAGGACACTGCTTGCAGCAGTCATGGAAGATCTGTATGGCAATATGGAAGCGACATTGCTTGACTTGTGCCATAGAACGTTCCACCCACCTCTGACATGTCTCCCCAAAAGCACGGGTGCTGGTGATGCGAGGTGGACCTAATGAGCTTCCTTGTGTAAGGGGCGTTGAGGACGTAGTCCTTCTTTTGCGCCTGCCGAACGATGCGACGAGCATTCCATCCTTCCCCTATTAGAGCAGACGGTGTGGGTATCGGTGGCGTCCCCTCAAGAGGAAATGATGACTCACCATACGGCATGAACACGCTCGAGTAGTCATTCGCATCCACGCCGTCACCAGTCAGGTCGCCACCTCGAGCCCTGCGTCTGTACTCGCCCGCTCTCTCGTGCTTGGGTCGCAGACGCCTTTCTCTTGAAGCCTCCTTGAACGACATACGGTCTGAAGGAGCGGGGAAGGCTTCAAGAAGGAGCAGTCGAGCAAGTCCTTGGAGCTTATCGAAGGGCCGTTCGAAAATTTGGGGGTCTGGGAGAGCTCGGTTGTAATGGGCTATAACATCGTGTGTCTGGACTAGAACTTACCAATCCGATCCCTTTTGAGCGAGTCCCCGACTTCTATCTCGAAGCCTCTCATTGCATATTTTGCTAGCCTGACCTCATAACTCGGGCTCCTCCGGGACATGTCAACGGTGTTTCGCCGCGTTACACTGGCAAGGTGCGATCGAGGACTGCAGTAAACGGCCGCACCGTCAAACCCAAAGGCACAAGAGTCGACGTCAAAACCGGCTAGGATTTCTGTGGGACTGTGGTAGAGACGCAGGATAATCTGGAGAATGATGGTGGGGCAATGAAATCAATAAGAACTGACGCGATAAAGTGCGCAAGATGACAGAAGTTACACACTTGGATGTGTCTGAATGGGAACTGGGACACGATGGTCACAGCATGGGACGACCTGATCGCAACTGTCTCAAACGGCACTGTTGACTTGACCGCCTACAGGTACAACAAGAGCAACAAGAAAATTCGATGGTCGAACGATAAGGGATGAGAGATTGTTTCGGTTAGTCGAAATCGGGGCTTCTCATGATTCTTCAAATGTACCTCGTAAATTTCCTCCATCTTCTTCTTCGCCCCCTCCTCGTCCACTCCCCAGATAAAGAGGTCAATATCCCCAGCAGGAAACGCCGAGCGGAGGTGGTCACGCCGAGCAGCAATGTTGGTACTGCTGACGTGTGCAGGTAGAGGTGAGAGCTTTTGACAGAAGGTCATACGCGGGCAAGCAACATTGGTGAGAAATGAAAATATGATGAAAAAGGAGGGAGAGAGACTTACACAAGCCTGGACAGCGCCGCCAGCGGCGAAAACATTGCTCCAGTCGAGATACTGAAGCGAGCCCTGCAGTAGCGATGATAGCCGAAAGCACCATCAATACAAATGTTCAAAAGGGAGGCGGAAAGGATCGTTGAATAAGGCCAGGAACAGAAATTCAAATGCTCGTTGACGGCAAACACACGAACCTCTGTAAAAGTCCTCCAGTTCACTAAGAACTCGTCCCGTGAAACCACAGACCTTTTATTCGGGTCTGACAATGTCGCAAGTGGAAAAAGCACGGGCACCTGTTTCATGAGCATCGCAAATCGATCCAGTCGATGACCACGCCGGTTGGAGCAAACATCGCCGTTCCTACCTTCGCGTCCTCCTCAAATCTTTTGGCATACTTCCACGCCTCCTCCATGGCTGCATCGTGCACCTGTATCAGGTTGGTGTACGGATTTCGCACCGCTGGATCGGTCGCGCCTTGAGCGAAGAGAGCACGGAGGGAGTTTTCATGAGCCCGCTGGGAGGCAGCGAAGGCCTCCCGCGACTCATAGGATGTAAGAGATGATAAGTAGGTTTGCGGATACGTGGATGTGGATGCCATTGTGGACGTGTGTATGGAGTGGGCCCAGACTTAATCAAGTGGTTGGTGGCCTTCCTGGCCTGCCGCTGTTCCGACCGGCCGCAGATGGTACACATGGCAATCTGTTCCAAAACACATAATTGCATGTGTATCTTTTCGCCTCTTTTTCATTTTTGATTGTTCTCTTGAGCGGGGAAGCTCTGCCTCTATGAAGCTTATCACTGTCGGAGAGTCATTAGTTCACCAACTTGCTTCGAAATCCATTACAACAACGCTACAAAGTCGTCAAAGCAAGTAGTTAATGTAGTGTAGCGTCAGTTCCCAAAAATCGGCTACTAATAAAGTTGTGAGCTCAGCATTACCAACGATTTCGAACTTCCTGCAGCCCACAACACGACGGCACTTATCCCACGCCGCAGTTCACGCCTAGTCCCACTTATCGATCTTCATCTACGAGCCCGCATTTACCAATCCAGCTGCAATCTCGTGATGCCCAGTCCGATCATATGCCCATCGATGCTGTCCTCGGACTTTGCCAATCTGGCCGCTGAGGCGAAGCGAATGAAGGATCTGGGTGCAGACTATTTGCATATGGACGTGATGGACGGGTGAGTGTGTTGTTGGGAGGGTCAGTTCGGGGTGAAGATGGAAGGGTGTGCGCATTTCCTCAACATGAAGCGCTTTTGACCACATGTTGGACAATGTCTGATACCCTCGAACTTCTTACTCCATCGCGCCGCGCGTGGTCACCTTTGGCTCTCTGCAGACACTTTGTGCCCAACCTGACCTTGGGGGCACCCATTATCAAGTCCCTACGCAAGCATACCGACGCGTTTTTGGACTGCCACTTGATGGTGTCAGATCCTGGAAAGGTGGGCTTCTGGGATATCCTCGTCACCTCTGAGACCCCCAACTCAATCAAAACCCCCGACGGAATCACTCCTACCCCATCATTCATCTTCATATTAGTGGGTCCCAGACTTCCACTCCGCCGGGGCCTCCTCTATCACCTTCCACATTGAAGTGTGCCCGACCCCTGCCGCGGCAATCTCCCTGATCCAGCAGGTGCACTCCCACGGCATGAAATGCGGCGTGTCGGTGAAGCCTGGAACTCCCGTCGATGCACTCCCCGACGAGGTGCTTCGTGATGTGGACATGGTTTTGGTCATGACGGTGGAGCCTGGATTCGGGGGGCAGAAGTTCATGGAGGGTCCCTTGGATAAGGTGAGTCTCATGGGCTGTTTATTGTGGTGGCAAAGAGCCACAGAATGACGTCTTGCGCCCACACTGGTTAGGTTCGCTCGCTCCGCAAACGCTTCCCCAACCTGGATATCCAAGTGGACGGGGGACTTGCGCTGGACACAATAGACCGAGCTGCAGAGGCGGGAGCGAACGTGATTGTTGCTGGGACGAGTGTGTTCGGGGCCCAGGTTCGTAAAAGCATGTTCTGCTCCTGGTACTGCGGTTAGGCTCTATTTGTTGCTCTATTTTAGGATCCGAAAGCCGTCATGGAGTCCTTCCGAGAGTCGATCCGCAAGCACTCGTCCAAATGGTGAAAGGGAAGGGTGGGCGCTTTGGCAATCTAGGTGTGGGAAGACGAAGTCGTGTATCTCGCTACCAATCGACGGGACCACGATTACTGCGAGAGCGCGCAACCCGGTTGGAGACGTGGGACCGTTTGGATACGCTTCTATTGTATCAAATGCTTGTGGTGGACGTCGTGACGGGGTTCGACTTTACTGGCATTTCGGATAATATACTTTTAAAGTGAAGTTAGTTGGTGCAAAGGGTTATAGTGACTCTGTGTTTATCAATGGAAGTGTGAGAGAAACGTGTGGACCTGGTTTGGGTTACTTTGCGTCTGGATAGGAGTTCTCACCGAAAGTTCATCGTAACGAAACGGACACGACGGTCAGGAGCTATTCAAAGTCATGTATGCACATCAAAAACATATTTTGCGTCTTGACTATATACAAATGCTATAAAAAACCGCAAAATGGTGACAAGTCTGTCACATGTGAAAACAACGTCCCGCGTATTACAATTACTCAAAGTTTCGCCAAGTACACCCTCCTCCCTCCTGTGTTACCGTCACCACATTTCAGTTTCGCACCCACACTCGTAGCACTTGAGCCGATACGATCCCACCCACGAAAATGGAGGGAATGGCGACACACGCGATGGTCTACCACGAAGAAAAAATCAGCACCGGTACCAACCCACGACGGCCGCTTCAGCAACTCACACTCAACAGCGCAAAGCCTGACAGCCCATGCCCCACCGTACACCCTTTCGCCACTCGTGACCCGAACAGGGACAACGCGCCGCCGAGGATCGTGGCGCCCCAGGGTCCCAGCCCGGGCACGACCAGGGGGACAGCGTTCACAACGGCGGCAGAGGCGGCGACGGCTTCGCCCGCGGGAGCAATGCCGGGACCAAAGTACCCCCCGGCGACGCCCAATGTCCCGCCCAGAACGGCGCTGATGGTGGAGCCTGTCGCCATGGCGAGGATGAAGAGCATGGAGAGGATCGAGTCCTGAGGGGGCGTGGGGGGTCGTACAAATGCAGGGTGTGATTTCGTTACCTCTCATCTCGATCACGACACCTCGGCCCTCGAACCGTTTCGAACACCACGACTCACTTTCGAGGGAAAATCGAACAAGGCCGCCTCAGTCGCTTTGAACATGGGAAAAACACGCGCGACGAGGGCGCCAAACGGTGACAGCAGTGACACGAACGCGACAGACGAGCCCAGGAGTTGCCCAGCGAAGATGTACGAGGGCAGTTGGAGGAGGCCGATGAAGCTGCCGGCGATCATTGGGTGCCACGCTAGGGGGAAAGGGGGTGGGGGTGAGGTGAGGTGAAGGGGAGGCATCAGGAAAAGGAAGAGAAAAGGAAGGTGGTAGAGAACATACATTTTGTTTGCACGATAGAGAATTTGGCGCCGATGGGTGCGTTTTCGTAGCCGTGCGACGATGGTGCGAAGTGGTCCAGGACGAAGCAGAAGCCCAGCATCCCGGCAGCGAATGCGGGGGCGAGGACGTACGAAGGGAGCTTAATCTGGAGATATTGCGGTGGGTTACAGGTTACAACGCCGCGTGGAACGAACCATCCATGATGCAAAACAAACACGTACAATGTCTCCATCAATGCCCTTCCATTTGAGTTGAAATATCGCAAAGAATCGTTTCGCCATGAACGGTTCGGCGAGTGTGAACAGCAAGGTTCCTAAAACGCTGCCGAGCAGGACTTGGAAGGACCCATTGACACCACTGCCGACCTGCGAGTAGAGTGTCGTGGGACAAGCGCCCGATATCGTCATGGAGACGCCGAGCAGGCCCGACCCGATCGCGACGGCCAGAACGCCGCGCGAGTTTCTTGCCGCTTGGTTGGCAAGGCGGTACTTGCGGAACCCGTGCACGTCAAAATAGTCGAGGATGGAGAAACAGAACTGCGCGGCGGCACAGGCGGAAAGGAACATCTTCATCATGGTGAAGTCGCGCAGGAGCATTTGGTCTTGCATCACTTTGGGTTCGTATGCCTGGGTAGGTGGGTAGGGGGGTGCGAAATGGAGTTTTAGGGGAAGTGAACGATCTCATGAATGGGAGTGGGGGCTCACGCGACCCTTTTGCACGAAGAATCCTGCGGGAGACACTGTGATGAGCAACGGCGCATTCTTTCTTCTTTTACTTGAGCTCACCGAATGCAAGACCCACGAGCACCAAGGTAAGTCCCTCTGCAAGTAAGGGTCTCACGACTTGCCATCGAGAAAGGGCAACCTCTGCCGGGACGTGCAGCTCGACCATCTTCTCCGAATCTACCAGATGCAGGTAGTTTCCGCGCGACTCAATCGATGTGCCGTCCGTCTTGCCTTGCTCGGCGGAGCGTACGCTTGGCGCGAAACTCCCCGTGTCGAGTCCATCGCGGGAGGGCGAGAAGCCGCGGCCTTGCTGGTAGGAGAGCTCTGGCGCGGGCGTGACCTTTGCGCAGTCCATGGGAGAGTGCGATGGAATGCGAGTGTTTTTGTGTCGTAATGTTGACGGGGCAACACTCTGGTTCCGCCACTGACCCGGAATAGGAAACATGTGGTTTGTGCATCCCTGCAAAATGGGGTTGGCCAGACCAACTGCTCATGAGATTCTCCGGCGGTGAAATAATTCAGTGCAAATTTTGAAGAGATGTTAAGTCGTAATGTCGTGTACCTGCATCCAATAAAAATCACGGAATCTGCAGCTGCTGCAACACCGGGGCATGTCTCATTTCATTGGAAGCGATCGGATGGACCACCGTGCAATCTACGCAAAACGAGTGCACCATTTGAAACATGAAATATAGAAAAGGTGCGATTGCCGTCATTGTTGTCAGGCGGCAGACTCTGTATATTTTTCGTGGAGCCCCGAAAAATTTCCTGGCATCACTCTTCCTGATGCATACATTCTGCAACCTCGACTTCCTCTACACCTCGCCACCGTCTACCTACCTTCATCTCTCGCTCTCGCTTTCTACTTTCAGAGGCGTTGTGTCCAAGTACGCCAAGGCCCCACTATGGTCGAATTAAATTTATTTCGAAGCGATCATTTCTGTGATAATGTCGTGTATGTGCAGTACCCGCCTTGCACCCCACCTGGCACAAACAATATGGCATCAATGTCTCGTTTTAACCACTCGTTGAAAGCGAGCTCCAAATCGCTGGGGAAATGCTTCACGGAGCTCTTCACTTTTGGGAATGGTGTTACTTAAAAAGTTGGTACATGCACGACGTCGATTCGGATTTGCGACCAAAGTCATGCAGGCAACATTTCCCAGGAACCCGCTTCACCATGGTCAGCGCCGCGAATCCCGTTGCTCATCTTCATTGCTTATCCTCTAACCGTCGTCGCACTCTCGGGACTGCACTTGCGCTGCTGACTGCCACGACACCACTGTTTCAACTGTTGTTGCCCATTCGGGCATGGTACACCCAACGGTTCAATCTCGACAACTCTCCTTCGCTATTATGGGACTGTAATAGGCTCGAAATCAGGAAAAGGCGCAGTGAGTTGCGGGCCTGCCGTGCACGTCAACTTCCAGTCTGCACATGCCCACATTACCTTTACCATGCCCATTTTCTCTCCGTCAGGTCCATGCTGTACCGCTTCCGCGAAGCGCAGCAAGCGGAGCTGGGCCTGGTCAAGGCGAATGAGAAGCGCCCTTACCTCGCGTCCATGGTCGACGACTTGAAAGAGGCCGAACGGTGGAGGGGTCAGATTCTGAGCGAGATTGGGAAAAAGGTCGCAAAGATTCAAGATTGTGAGTGTGTGTCGAGCGACGGAGGCCAGAGGCCGGAGGAGCGAGCTGTCCGACCGGGGCGAGCAGCGCGAGCGGAGGGAGGACTCCGGAGGCCTAAGCGCGATAGCGCTGACCGAGGCTGTCTGCCGGAGGCGAGTGACCTGCGAAGCGGAATGTTCCTCGCGGAGCGAGCCCGAGGCCTAAGCACGAAGTGCTGACCGAGGCTGTCTACCGGAGGCGAGTGACCTGTGAAGCGGAATACTCTCGCGGAGCGAATATCGAGGCCTAACCACGAAGTTCTGACCGAGGCTGTCGAGCGAAGAGGGAGGACGATTACACCGCAAAACCGGAGTACTCTCTCGCGTGCAGGTGCGGAGTCGCAGTTGTTCTCGTGCATCACACGATGGGTCTGCTGCAACATGCTACTTCACGAATTGCAATGTCATCGCACAGTCGCCGTCGCCAAATGTTAATCATCAATCTCTACAACCCCAGCCGGCCTGAACGACTACCAAGTCCGCGACCTCAACGACGAAATCAACAAGCTCATGCGGGAGAAATCCCACTGGGAAAACCGCATCATCGAGCTCGGTGGACCCAACTACAAGCGCGGTGGGAAAACGCTTGATGCGGAAGGAAGGGAAGTGCCCGGAAGCAGGGGATACAGGTGACTTTTGTGGTTTCGAGTCGCGTTTCGAAGAAAAGCACGACAGTACCAACACCCTTACGACCCCCCACCCCCAGATACTTTGGCCGGGCAAAGTTTCTTCCTGGCGTGAAGGAGCTCTTCGAGGCGGCCATGGCGGGGGACGGCACAGCGCCTCGCACGCGGTACGAGCTGTCTCGCAACATCGACGCAGACTACTACGGGTACCGGGACGAAGACGACGGCGAGCTTCTGGCGTACGAAGACAAGGTGGCGCGGAGGTTTGGGAAGCCCACCAATGAAAACTTAACGGGGAGCAAGCAGCGGAGAGCGGACCGTGCGACGGGTGGTGCGGGCGCGTTGTTGGATGATCTCGAGGACGAGATGCTGTCAGTGTCGGGCTCCTACAACGGCATCCCGGCGGCCGTTGCGGTGGCAGCGATGGATTCGGTTCCGAGTCAGAAAGAGGTGGAGGAGTATCTCATGGAGCGGAGAAGGAGAGAACTGTTTGAGCGGTTCTTGGGGCCTGAGGCGAGCCAGGCTGGGAGTGCAGCGGCGAAAGAGGCGGCGGCGGCAGAGAAGGAGAAGGACGGTGAAAAGGAGAAGGAGGGTGAAAAGGAAGAAGCTACTGCGACGGGGAAGGACAAGGACGAGGGGAAAGCTGGGGAATCAAAGGAGGATGAGGATACAGAGATGGCAGAGGGCGGTAAAGAGACCGCAAAAGCGAAAGCGCCAGCAAAGGACACTAAGGAGTCTGCCGGGAGGAAGAAAACTAAGAAGTAATGTTTCCGTGATATGTACATATGATTTGTAACTGAGGTCAAAGCACTTTGAACAGGGTCCTGATCCTCACACCAACGCTCCCACCATTCCCGAACTAGACCGTTTCTTGGATTCATAAAGCGGGATGGAGGCTGACGTGTCCATTGGAAGCTCGGCGGCCCTGGGGAGCGTGTTGCGACATTCGATTCCCGGCATTACGACACACGGACTTCACCCCGGGAATCCTCCCCACACCCACTCTCAGCCAATGCACATTCCCAACCGCAGTGCGGACAAGAGCCATGCAATTTCTCAAACCGCGCCACCCGCGTTGGCTGGATGCTCACACCTCGAACAGCTCAAACGATCCAACCGGTGGCAGGAGTTCTCCCGCACGCTCGAGGACACCGCGCTCGAAATTGAGTGTGGCGAAAAGCAGCAACAGATACAGAGCGGTGGGAAAAGCGGCGATATGACGGAAAAGCGGGGCGTGGGTGCTGGTGGGGCGAAGGTCGGTGTCGCAAACGATCATTTTCACGCTTCGTCGCTGGTTTGTGAAACCACGCAATTCCCAACGAAACCACTTGACGACAACTTATAGAAGGCACGAGTGCCCGCGCTTTGTCCAGCGTGTCACGCGTCTCTCCGACGTCCGGTTCGATGCGTGGAATGTTCGTTTCTTGGATGTTTGAAATGCAGTGCGCAACACTATGAGTCATCTGGTCACTCGTATGGTGAGTACGAATGTTTGATGAACTTGTGGACAATGGTGGTGGAGGAAGGTACGAAGTCCATACTTGGAAGGAAAGTGGAACCTCGTTTCGAAAGGTCCAAGGTGGAGCAAAAGCAAGTCAACAGAGTTTCATTCACAAAGAAAATTCTGCAGCTTCCCTTGGTGATTGCTTACCCTTGCTTTCCCTCAGGGTTGCATCCGACCACCATTGCCCTTTTCTGTCATCCTTGTGGGGACTTCCGAGCCGACTTGGACGTAGAACTCGTCTGCGATCGTGCTCGCGTACGAGGAAAAGCAATGCGGGTGGCGGTCCCTAAAATCGCTTCGTGGGCGACCTCCTCCAACCCAGCGGGTCCGGCTGGATTAACATCAGCGATGAACGTGGACGAATCCGACCGAATAACACAGCAACAGTTTCGAAGTGTCAGCGAACCTCCCCGAGGAAACGAGGGATTGACTCTTCGACAAATGGGGGGCGGGAGTCGTTGTGCTTGTGGGTTGTTATTTCATATCTCTCGAATCGTTCCATCTGACTGGATCCCCCTCTGTAGCTGGTCTCCGAGGTCTTCGAAATATAGGATCCACGTGCTTTATGAACGTTGTTCTGCAAACCTTTGTACACAACCCCCTCTTGAGGGCGTACTTTCTGTCCGGTGCACATACTCAGGAGAGGTGCAGAGCTGCGCGCAGGGGTGAAGTTTGCCTCGCCTGTGAGATGGATAGATTGTTTGCCGAGGTCAGTTGAATCGCTGGGTTTCCACGCGATGAACATACATTGAAAGGCAGTTCCCTGTTCAAGTTCTACTCCCCCTACTCCGATTCTGGTCCATTCGCTCCCGTTCATTTTCTTCGAACGTTGTGGCTCTCGGCGCAGGGTCTCGCTGGATATCAACAACAGGATGCTCACGAGTTTCTGATCGCGGCGCTGGATGGTGTTCACTCGGGGTGCTGTGAATGTGAGACGGGGCAATTGTGATTGTGATCTCCGTGCTGGTTTCAATGTTCCGTCGTACCTCGTCACAGCTTCCCCTCCATCAGACGCCACAAAGTGTCGTTGTGTCGTTCACCAAACATTCGCCGGTCTCTTGCAGTCAGATGTTACATGCCTACGTTGTGGCAGTGTCACCACCAAGGTTGATTCATTCATGGACATTTCACTTCATATTTCCCGACCCACACACTCCCCAACTCCGTCTGCTGCGATTCGCCGACCTGGCCAAGTAGGGCGGCCACCCAAAGTGATGCACAGTGCACCTGCGTCGGTGCCCCCGTCTGGTGAAGAAACAGCAACACTCGCGGATTGCTTTGAACGGTTCACGCAACCGGAAAGACTACATGCTGCTTACGATTGCAAGAGATGCGGGTCAAAGCAGGAAGTCACGAAGAGGATAACAGTCAAGAGGGCGCCACAAGTGCTTTGTGTTCAACTGAAGGTAAGAATCGCATCACCGATTCCGAATCGGTGTGTCTGGGAGTCGATCTGACTTTTCTTTTTCCAAAATCTTTTATTGATAGCGTTTTGAGCACAACTCTCTCATCGGCACGAAGATTGATTCTTTCGTGAAGTTGCCCGTTGAACTTGACCTTCGCGATTATACGACTGCGGCTGTCAAGGCAAGGGAAGCCAAGACTTCGAAGACTGATCTTAAATCGAAGATGCGGACTGAATCGGGCGAGAATGAACCAGAAATGGAACCCGAGATGGAACCGTGAGTCTTTGGAGTCACACTGTCCGCTGCGTAATTGACTCTCAAATCGTTGAAATCTCGCAGGCCATATGTTCTTTACGCTGTCATTGAGCATTTTGGGAACATAAACAGTGGGCACTACCGCTGTTACGTCAAATCACGGGGCCAGTGGTTTGTATTTGACGATCACGCAGTGAGCTTGGTGGACGAGAAATACGTGCTGTCAGTTAAGGCGTGAGTATTGCATCGATAAAATGTCATACCGAGAAACTGAAATGCATATTTTCAACCTCAAAGGTATCTCTGCTTCTTCACGAAGTTCCCCCTGGAGTTTCGTTACATATCTGAAAGCCCCACGAGCTCACCGCTCCTCGGTCCGTCTCTCATCTTAGACCTCCCCCATTCTTTCACGAGGAAACGAGGCTCGGGGAGGTCATACACTGATGGGGGGAGTTCTGACACATCCCAGACTGATTCCGGCCGATTGACCCCTCCGAACAACGGAACTGCAACCCCGAGAGTTCTCAAGATTCACCTGAAACCTTTGTCGAAAGACTTGAAAGAGGGTACTCCCGTGGGAGCAACCATTCCAGCCGGACAGACTCTACTCGGCAACGATATCACCACCATCCCCTCTCCTCTTCCTGGCTTCACTCCATCTGCACTGCCAGTAAGACCACCGCCTTTACCAACACGAGTCACTTTACCACCTCGCCCGCCGCCTTCAATGTCGACCAGTAATCCCGCATCGTTGAACTCCTCCTTTTCCAGCCAACGTCCAGAGCATGTCGCCAAGAAGGTTGCAGTGGGTTTCGTGGGCCAGCAAGGTCGTGTGGCCGGAATCGCTCGACCTGTGCCAGCAGGTGGAGTGGTTCCACCCCGACCTATAGCAATGCCTTCTCAAGGCGCACGACCACAACAGCATGGTTCAGCCCAGCGACCCGTAAGGCCAACAATGCCTTTGCCGCGACATGTTCAGATGCCAGCCGGCCAAAGACCTCCTTCGGCCCCAACTCCGACGACGAGGCCAGGGCCCGGACGTCCACGACTCACTGTACCTGCCACTTCTGGCGAGCGCGCTCCGAGACCCATCTATGCCAGACCACCATCCTTACCAAACCCAAACCCCAGTGTGGATCCTCCCAGCTTCCCAGCGCCACCTTTCTTCCCTGGGATTCCACTCCAATATCCCTTTCCTTTACCTTCCGACTCCTCTTCCAACTCGGGTAACTCCTTCGTCCCCATTCCCTACCCTCCCATACCACCACAGCTACAACAACAAATCTTCGAATCTATGGGCCTGAGGCCACCCCCCTCATTTGTTGGCAACGATAGACAAGGGCAAAATTCTCGAACTGCACATTCATCCGGGGTTTCCTACTTCCCACAGATGTCACCGCGCCAACAGACTGCCCCTTCTCCGAACCCAGCCGGCATGTCTTCGCCATTACATTTGTCATCACAATCATCGTCAGGTGGGCCTTCCCCTCCGCCAAAGGCAATATGGCCACCGGAACAGAGCGATGCGATTGCAGCCGCATTGGGTAGGAAAAAGCGAAAAGCACCACCAGACGATGCACCTTGAGTTAATAAGACGGAGCACAATATCATGTAAAAATGGCCGATCATTGATTGTAATGTACACATGTGATGCAAAAACTAAACCGAATTATGCGCTCCTGGGAATCCAAAACCCCTGTGGTGGTTGAAGAGAAGGTTAGAATCCCCTCACAAATTTGAAATCATTCAAAAAACAACACGGGGTTGCGTAAAAAAAATCTCCGACCGTAGAAAACCACCGCAAGAACATCCCTCCCCTTGTGGGAATGGGACCTCCCTTAAGGGAATCTTCGATGGGGAAACGTGTCGTTTGCGCTCGAGCTCATCCCGTCATAGAGACGAGAAAGACTCCAGAAGAATACTTACCAAGTTTGTATCTGCACTGGCGAACATCATGTATCGAGGGTTAAAGGCGACAACACGAGTCGGCTCTTGATGCCCTTCAAATTCCTTGAAACGCTCTCCAGTTTCCGCCGACCAGAAGTGGATAGGTCCAGTTTGGGAGCCTAAGGAACGCATAGACTGTCAGGGAACGATTTCTTCCTAAACGTTGCGCAACTCTTACCACAGACTACAAACTTGGCATCTGGAGTAAAATCCCCTTCCAAAGGTATCGTCGCCCCGTTCTCGAGTCCCTCAAGCCTTCGGGTTAAGTCCAGACTGAATGCGTCATGTAGATATAGAAACGATTGATTTGTGCCCAACAAAAGCATCTTGCCATCGTTCGAAAACTTCAAAGAGGTGATCATTGGGTGCAAGGGTGGTGGAGCGTATGGGTCGGGGGTTTCATAAGTCGTAAATGGGCCCTATAATTTGCTGTGGGTATTGCCAAAGTCGACTTCACATGGAAATGCCAACTCACTGTTCCGAGATTCGCAACGTCGTAAAGTCTGACAGAATTTCCGCGCTTCGAACTGCTCAAAGCAACCCCGAGAACCTTGCCTGATGGATCATAGGAAACCGAAGGGTGGCCGTATCCCGAGATGTTGATCATTCCCTGCGTTATGAAGAAAGATTAACGAACACCTAGACACTTATTGAATCTACTGAATATAAACTAACCTGGCATTGTCCTGACCTCAAATCCCAAAGTCTGATTGAGTCATCCTCAGATGCCGATATGAAGTGATCGTCCGCTGGAGCCATATCCATGCTCACGACTCTGTACGTCAAAATGGACCGATGTTAGAACAGACTCAAGCTAAAGCTCAAGACATTTTATCTACACACCTCGTTTTGTGCCCTTGGAAGTACTTGAGATATCGGTTGTCATGAAATGAGAGATATCGGATGGCATCTTGTGTAAAAGCGGTCTCAGTAGATACTTACAACGCAAAATGAGGAACGGAACTCACTATCTTCTTTTGTTGAAGCATGAATGATGTTGTTCGCTCGATGGGTGAATCGGGCAAGCGAGCAGCCGTATTTCCGACTAAAAGATGTCTTCTCAAGTCTACATGGATCCGGCAGATGTGGTAAATTTGAGGATTCAAATGGATTCTCGTCAGTCGGAAGCGTCTGTGCCAGACAATCGACGAGGAGACTCACGTCCCAGTTTTGCAGCTGTACAGCCGAATCGACTCGTCTTCTGACGCTGTTACGCAGAATTCACCCGTGTCATCGAAGCATATGGAGGTAATGTGCTTCTCGTTGTCCTTGAAAACCTTTCCTTCCAAAAACACATCGAGAAGAATGAGATGGCCGACATAATGGGTGAAAAACGGACTTTCATCTCACCGAGGGCGAATTGAGAGACGATCTCCGGTGTGAGAGCCGTGGGCTCGCGGATACTCTGCATTCGACTTGACAGAACAAAAAGTGTTGCGAAGAGGCCCGCATTTCTATATCACTTTATTTACCACTGTATTTACATTTAATGACCAAATCACAGTACAATGGTGAAATTGTTCTTCCCGGGCCCAGGAAACAGCTGTTTCTTTGGAAACTTTACCGCGGGTAGTCGCTTCTCTCGAACACTGTCTTCTCGTGCCACCAACCGCTCCCAACCACTACCCCAGTTCCGCCACGAGAAAATGTAGTAGGCAAGCCCACTCCCCCCTTTGCCTTTCTTCTCCCCTGCTTTGCCGCGAGACACTTTCCACCGGTCCAGAGTAAAACCCAGGTGCCGCATCATTTGTTCCAACCTTTCTGCGTCAAGATATCTCGAATTCAATACACAAGGCGCAGGAAGAACGATACAGATAAGCGACGGTGGCAGTGAGTCCGATGTTGGTGACGTTGACGTCGGTGAAAACAGTGATTTTGCGACGTTTGGAGGAGATGGTGAGGGAGGACGAAGAAAGAGGCGACTTCGAGAGAGCATGAAGCCTGCAATTCGAGTCAATAGGTGTGGGAAGTCCCACCGTTCAAGGGTTATGGAACTCACCCCGCTCCTCGGCGTCACCGACAAAGTTTACAACAAGACTCAACCCTAAGGCATGAAACTTCTCATCTGCGCGCTTCGGCCACTCCATCGAGAGTAAATCCGCCTTCTCGACGACAACAGGGCCATTCGGAGAATGTGCAAGTGGTTGGCTTGTCATCGGTGTGGGGTTGAGGTCAATCGCACGAAGGCGTATCCACGGTCGAAGATAATGTCGCGAGGGTCGAAGGCAGCCCACATCAAGAAGGTTGACAGAACGTTCTTGTCCAAAATGCTCTCTCAATTCTTCACCGAACCATTTCGCAGTGCTCTCCCCACCCTTGGACGCCTTCTGGCCATTCAGAGACGCCCGTTGGTAACGTTCTATTCCTCCCAGACTCCTGATTTCTTCTTCGATAAGAGCTATTTGGTTCACGGTAGATGGTGACTGGGGTTGTGATCGAAGTTGGGCTAATTGCTTCGAGAGTGTGTGGAACCGACGAATGAGTCTATTTCCTTTCAAACGTTCTGATTTCGAGGTCAATGATTCTGGGTCACCAGAAGGAGAACCGGCTTTCTCGTCCTGGAGAGACGATTCAAGTCCTTGAACACCGGAAGAAGGCCGCGCTTGAGATGTTATGGGAGTTCGCCGTCGCTTTGCCGCTTTCGGTCGTGGTACCATCGAGGAAGGGGGACGTTGGGGGCTCACCCATTGTGAGTTCATCCGTCCCATCTTTTTGCCGGCCTCAGTGCTCCCGCTTCACGCAAGGTCAAAGCATGCAGCATATGAACTGTGACAAAACAAATGCGAAATAAATCATTTAACCTCTATTATTCTAGGACCACTTCCTCCTTTTCTGTCAATGTCCGGGGTGGGAGACTGCTCCTTCTCCTTGTCACCACCCCCTAACCATCCACTGACTAGACCTGTCAGCCCAGACGACTTTGAAGCAGGCGGCCTCGTGGTCTTCATTCGTATCTGCTTAACAAGCTCCCCCTGGTCCGGCTTTGTTGCCTCCACATAAAGATGGACCGTGCTGCCATCACCAACCTCGTCGTACTCATGGAGACGTGCGATCTGTGAAACAATTCGCTTCTCCACACCGTGTTTAATGGAACGAGCACCCTGGTAAAGGAAAACTACGGTAGAAATCGATTGCACGGCACACATTCAAAAACAGAACCCACATAACTGATATTGTACTCCTCTTTGAGGACGTCCACAACATCTGGTGCCCAAGAAAGCTTTATTTTGTGACGTGACTCCGCTTTTGTGGCCCAGCGCTGGAGTTCCATTTCGACAAGGGACTGTTGCAGTATCTAGTTGACGGCGTGGTCTTTGCCCTTGTTCTAATACGTCAACACATACCTTTAGTTCGTCTGAATCAAACGGTAAGAAAAACAAAATTTCATTGATTCTTCCAAGGAACTCATCGCGGCGAAAATGTTGTCGAAGAATCGGGTATATTGTCTTTGAATAATCAAAAAGATGTGAGCTCTCAGTAAGTGCTTGAATTGAGGAAACTTACAGTGTCCACAAACGACCGACTCAGGGTTTTCTCCCAGGGTACTTTGCTCGACTCGGCGTCTTTCCGAAGGTCCTCCGCTTCTGCCGCGATCTCTCGTTGTGCGAGATTGCTCGTCATGACAAATATGGCATCTACGTGGGACGGAAGAAATCGAATGGTGGTACATGAATCGACCGCGCAGGCGTGGTGGCAACTGGCATCAGGCCGCGTACCTTTGCACTCCACAGTGGTTCCTGTAGGTGAAGAAACATCAGTGGATGCCCGTCCATAATCGACGACTCAATTATTGACACACCTTTCCCATCCGTCAATCGACCTTCATCAAAAAGTTGTAGCATGACAGTCAAAACGTCCGGATGAGCCTTCTCGACTTCCTAAAGAAGGTAAAGAACGTGGCTCGAACATGCGACGTCCCAAAACTACATGAATCTGCCTTACATCGAGCAGCACAACAGCGTTGGGACACTGTGTCAGCTTTTGCGTCAGCTGCCCGCCCTCTTCGTAGCCCACGTATCCTGGCGGACTGCCAATAAACTTGCTGACCTCATGCTTGGTCTGGAACTCGGACATGTCCATTCGAATGAACCCCCTTTTCACATCATCCTTGTGAATGTACCCCGCCAACTGCTTGGCCAGCTCCGTCTTCCCGATCCCGCTGCTTCCCAAGAATAAAAACACGAGTGGGTGTTCTTCGTCGTGCCACCCGTTCTCGCGTCTTCGGATCGCGCTAGCAACGGCGTTGATGGGTCCCTCTTGACCGATGATGTGTTTGCGCAGTTGGGATTCGAGTGGGACTTTGTAAGGTGATAGACGTTGGTTGAAAGAGCCGTAACATTAGGATCCAAAGTCAATGTAGGATTGGTTCGTTGTTTGACGTCTGCGGTGAGAACAGCACAGTACGCACATTTTCTTCGCATTTCTTTCTCGTGTTGGCGCTTTGCTTCAATCGCGTGCTCTTCCGCTTCCTCGAACGCCTTGTACAATGCGGGATAGTCGTCCTAATCGCTCCTGGTGTGAATCATTCTACGTTCACCAACAGCACCACCTGCACTCACTTCGTCTATATACTCCCGCGGAGTGCGGCCTTCGACATCCTTGATGGACGGGTCCGCACCGCGCTCCAGAAGCACTCGCACGAGCTCGGGACTGGCGTTGATGGCGGCGTAGTGGAGCGGTGTGAAGCCCGACACGGACGAGCGAGGGTCCTGGCAGGAGGGGTCGGAAATGATAAGCCCGACCGCTTCAAAACCTCCAGTGTCACATTTTGGTTGTCCAACGTACTAGATACGTGGTGAATTCCTTCCCGAAGCGTCACCGAAATGTGAGACTAGAACGCACTCAGGGCTCTCCATCCGCACCGCCCACCTGCTGCCGAGCACGAAGCAGTTCGAACAGCATCTCGAACCCAACGTGCTGGCTTCCATTAGGCCCGGTGTAGCTGTCGAGCGCGTTCACGTCCGCGCCCTTGTCCAGCAGTATCTGCGCGATCTTCATGTTGTTGTTGGCGCTGGAGCGTGATTGGCCACGTCCATCACAAAACAAAAACCCAATGAAAAACGAAAAAACAACGAGCTCACCACGCGACGTGCAGGGGAGTCCACCCGAACGGGTGCCTGATGTTGGGGTCAAAGTTCTTGTCCCTCATCAACTTTTCCAGCTCGCCCAGGTCATTCATTCTGACGGCAAAGCACAGCGCGCGTGCGAATTCGTCCTTGGCGGGTTTGGCTTCGACGTCGTCCCGTACCAGCCAGGTCAAGGACAGGATGCCGAGCGAAAGGCCGACTGCAGCCGTCCACCTGCGATTGGATAGCTTCCCGCGGGGATTGAGGACAGGTGAGATGCCGGAAAGCGACCTTGTGGATTGGAAATTCGAGGTGGAGCGACGAAATGGGGTGGTGGTGCGAGGGAGTCCGTTGCAGGAGGACCTTAACGGGGATCTCGCTTTCCAAGCCTCCCGTGTGAGCGCGAAACATCTGATGCTTCGAGAGGCTGACATCAGGATGTGGGAGTTGCCGCGAGAGCTTTGTGTAAGGTGATGGACGTGATGGTGTCAACGTGGCACTTTAGTGATCATATGCCTACCTGGTGCGATCACAAAATGGAACCATGTCTTCTCATTTTATATCGAGAACGTTTCCGACATATTCATCACCTTCCCCGACGAGAGCTGCACTTTCTGACTAAACTTATCCCTTAGTATTGCCCTCATGTTGGCCAGGAGCACCGCAAAGGTGACCTTGGCACCGCCCGGTTTCTCGCCGTACGGAGTGACACCATACTCCCTCGCAGTTTTAATAATGGCGTACGAAAGCGCACCGCTGGCTGACCCGTCGATCTTGGCATCGGCCGAGGTCTGGTCGTCCTTGGACCCAGAGAAGAGAATGACGTCGCCGCTGGAGGACTTGGACTTGCGAGCGGCTCGGGCGGCCTTCTCGCCTTCCCCGCTGACGGCCATCATGCCAGCAACGAGGTTGATGACGGCGCCCTTCGTGTCTCCGCGAAGTGTGCACTCGACGGCCTCGTCGGCGTTGATTTTGGCCTCGTCGGTGGGGTTGTAGAGCTGCAAGTCACCCGTGGAGGAGTAGACGAAGGGAAGGTCGAGGACCGTTCCGGAGTGGCAAGAGTCGAATATGCACGTCAGCCGGGCGGTGGGGGGAATGCTGCGGACGAGGATGCGGTTCAGTTCCTTTAGGTGGAACACTGTGAAATGGCGCTCGAGTTGTATAAGTGGGACAGTACGTGGAACTCACGTCGTCAAGAATCGGTCCTTGCGCTGTATAATCCACAGGAAGGATACTCTCGTCAAAGCCGTCCTCTTCATCCGCGTCATTGTCTTCGCGTTGAACGCCGTGCCCCGAAAAATGAAAGAACCTGCTGTCCCCCTCTCCAATATCCTCGACGAGCCATTTCATAGCGTCCAATATGTTTCGTCTCGTTGGGCGGCAGTCTGAAGACGCGCCCGGCTCGTCGGTGAGGACACGCATGTGTTCCTCGTCCGTCGGGAAGCAAAACGGTGGGCCGGAAATGAATCCTCGCATGTTTTTGACATCGTTCCAGCAGCCTGAACCGAAGAAAGAGACATCAATATGTCAAGTGGTGGTGCTGCAGGACGTCTGCCAAGGGAACTTGACCTTTGAGCTCAGCCTTTGCTTGTCCCACGTAGTTTATTCCGATCAGCAAAGATTTCCGACCTCCTTGCACTTTGAATGTGGCCCTTCGATTTTCTCTGCGGTTGCAGTTGCAGTTGGGGTGCGAAGTGTGAGCTTGAGCTTCGCCGGCGCCATTCACCACACCACACCATGCGCAGTGCTCACTTCGCAGCTCTGACCAGAAGATCGTCCTCTATTTCATGCCTGCTCTTTGTTTTCGATCTGGCCGAGAGTGCATTCGGCGCTCCCCCTCCTGCCTGCTGCGGATTCGCCGTTGCCGTTCGCTGTCGCTCTTTCTGGGTCAGCCCCGAGGTGGCTGCGGTGGATGGAGAGAGTGGCTCTGATATGGAGCGGGAGTGTCCCCCGGTGGCCAGTCTTTGTGAAAGTGGCATTCCGCTGTTTCGGTTGAACACAATAACAGATGAAAATGCGAAGGCTCGTGATCTGACCAAAGCCAAAACCCAAATGTGCCGTCGCTGTGTCAAAACCCTCGAGCCCGACAGAGGATCATTCGCGTCCGATGTGTGCACATACGCGCTGAACATAGGCGCTTGTGCCCAGTGCGGGACACGCGACATCCCGGCAGTTGCCCCTGTCGATACTCAGACTGCGAACGGTCGGGGAAACGGCGATGCGGGGTCGGAAAACGGCGACGAGGAGGACGAGGAGTCGGTGAGCGACTCAGACGAGGAGGTGGAGGGATCGATTACCGTACAGAAATCGCGCTTTCACCGTGAGTGGTGTGGTGTGTCTGGCACTCGTCTTTCTTTCGATGCACAAGTTCTCGAATCTTATTTGCAGACGTTTGCAAAGTCTGTCAACACGTGATTGCAACACACCGCTACTCTTTTCGAACAAGAGGAACGTTTCAATATTCATCAATGAGTTGTGGATTGTGCGGGCGTGGAGAAGACACGCAGTCCATCACACCAACGGACCCCCGCCATATGCAAACGTACGCATTTTCCTAAATAAACTGAATGAACTCATTGAGAGCCCAGGGGGCGGGAGAGTGGGTGTTCAACTCCACGTCGAGTGCCGCGCACGCGGAGTAGGACCATGCAGCACTCCAGATGCACAAATCCCGCCCCTCTCTCATTGACCCCTCAACCCCGCGCTAATGGCCCGAATCAGGGACCTGGGATGGTTCACGTCCCTCACATCGCCCGAGATCTCCCACACGATAAGTCCGCCAAGTCCATGCTGGTGCACGTATGCGCACTTCTCCTTGACGCTCTCCGTCGTGTCGTACGAGTTCAAATCCTTGGTGCGCGGGTCGTAGCAGTACCCGGCCCTCGCCACGGGATCCCAAAACTCTGTCGCCCCCGGGACGGGCAAGTCCCGGTATTCCGAAACCCCGTCCTCGACCGACTTGTTGTGGACGACGCCCGACGAGGGGTGGCCCAGGCCGGCCGTGTTTGCGAACCCGCGCGAGTAGAATGCGACCCCCAGGAACAGCTTGTGTGCGGGAACGCCCCTACTGAGGTATGCCTTGATGGCGCGGTCTCCCGACTGCGGGCCGTATGGCGTTGGGTAGAGGTTGGCCTGGTGTCCTGCCGCGCAGGGACCCCACGCGGACGATCCGAAATCGTACGTCTTGCGTCCCCATCCACATTCCACCTTATGTTCAGAGATTCGTCGCAGGAGTGTTTTTCTTGCAAACGACTCACCATGACCCTAAACTCGTCAATGTACTGGTTCATCGCCTCCACTGGAAGCCCGTCCAATTTTTCCGGCGTGCCGACGACGGCAGCGGTCAACCTGCCCGGGGCTCACGTTGTGTAGCCCAACGACACACAACCGACAACCGCCAGTGCGCTCACTCACTTGATCGCGCCGCACCCCGTTTCATCCAGCCGCTTGCGCATGACATGGAGAAACCTAACGAAATTCTGCCCGTCGTCCGGCCTTACAACGTTTCCCGGCTGCCCATAGTTCTTCCCACCCGGACTGATATACTCCCAGTCGAAGTCGATGGTCGAGAAGATCCCGGGGTACTTTCGCAACACGTCGAGCACGCCTTCGGCAAAGGCGAGCTGGGATTGAGGAGTGGCGACGGCGTCTGAGAAGTGAGCAGACATGGTCCTGATGAGAGCAGTAGTGGAGGTGGAGATATGAAGTTTGGAAAGCCGGGGGAAGTTGCGAGACGGTGTCAGATTCATGACGTTTGGCGCTGATAGAACGAGAGTGTGCTCACCAACCTCCGATACTCATTCCTACACAGAAAGACGGCTTTTTCGCTTTCAGTTTCTTAATTTGGTTGAAGTTGCCGTAAAACGGTTGGTGCGGCTGAACCGAGTCGAAGGGCTCGACCGATTCTTCGTCGCCAAACTTCTTGTCCGTATCGGCCCACGCATCCGTCAGTGTGGGAACGTAGAAGCCGGCGGCGTTCGGCTTGAGGGCGAAGAAAGCGTCTGTTGACCACGGTGCACCCGGGTCGGGGTGTCACTCGGTTTGGGTTTGGGCACCGACACCATTGCCGAAAACGGTACACGCACATGTAATCTCATCTACAAAGTCCAGAGGGATTGATTTGGGCGGGTATCCTCGTGCATCTTTGTGCCGAATCCGTGAAATAGAGTGTCGTAAGCCTCGGCATCGGCACGACTCGACTCACAAATGCACCAGTTCGGGACTGGAGAGCAATCGGGTCAGCGATATGCGTCGAGTCGCTTTGAATGTACATCAGCACCCACAGTAATACACGACTTTCGGCTTGTGGGATGCCATGAGCTGAGTGTTGGTCGTTTTTGTGGCCTTGACTTTGGTCCGTAATTTCGATAAACCTACCCCCGATCAATTGCACCTTATGCTCGTCGACGCCCACGTCCACTCGTACCAGCCCCCACGATCGTTTTTCGACTATGATGGGAACACCAGAACGGCCCTGATTCTCGTGGACTTGCAGAACGACTTTGTCGCTGGCTCGCTTGCTGTCGGGGAGGCCGAGAAAGCTTTGGAAGTTGCACAGAAACTCGTGGCGAGCGGAAAATTTGACTACGTAGTGGCATCACAAGTAAGAGCAAGGTGATTCGGCGAACGGAAGACGGGGGCAAGTGAACCATGCCACTCCCACTGCAGGATGCCCACCCACCAGACCATGTGTCGTTCGCCGGAAGCCATAAGGCGAATCCAGAGCTTTTCGCCGATGTGGTGTATGACTACAACGGCCAGAAGGTCACGCAGACCGTATATCCTTCGCATTGTGTGGTAAGGGATCGGGTCAACAATCGCATCGAGTTTTGCCTCCCGTTGAAGTGGGATTGCAGCAAGGTACTTGGGGGTTCGAAATACACACGTCGATTGATAAATCGCGGATAGATGACTTCATTTGGAAAGGACGGTGAGGTCGCTTTGAACAATCACCTTGTTGGTGTTGCATGATATTAGCTCCATGGTTACCATCGCACTAGTGACTCGGATCTGGACTCTTACTCTGCTTTTGCCGACAACCTGTATCAAAAAATTACCCCACTCTCCCAACTACTGCACAAACATGCCGTGCAACGTGTTGTGATCGTAGGTGAGTCAAAGCAAACCTTGCGGCTCTCGTCGACGGGCAATGGTGATAGCTCTGAAAAGAACGGGTTGCTGATCTGAACAATGGTTTCTTCAGGTCTTGCAACAGATTACTGCGTGCGCGCGACCACCCTCGACGCTGTCAAGTTCGGGTTTTCGGTTCTCGTCGTACCGGAGGGGTGTCGCGGAGTTGTCCCAAGTCGAGATTCCGATATCTATAAGGAGATGCGCGAAAAGGGTGTCGAAGTTGCCGGTTTGGACGATGCCAGGGTCAAAGCGTTTTTATCCGCTAGTTAGTTAGCCACCTCTTGAAGTTCTCTTTTTTTTTGTTTGATGCATTTGTATTTGATGTTCATGAGAGCGATAGAATTTTCTTAGCTGGAAGATCCTGCAATTATGGAAGGCCCAGACCCCAAGGGTGCGAAGAAGCCAGCTATACACGATCAGAAGTTGCGTGCACGGTTACGAAAATCCCACGTGATGCTTGCAAGAGTGTACTTACTCAATCCGATATTGCATTCTGGAAATGGATCGATGGTTGGGTTTACCCACTAAAACATATGTATTGGGGCTCCCAGTTTCGAATGATGAGCACTGTTTGAATGACAATATCGAGTATTCATCGAGTTCATTCACCGTAATTGTAATGTAAAATGTAATACCAAGCTCATAATTGTCCAAACTGGAAAATTCGGGACCCATGTCCCACCTGCACCTTCGACCTCACCTGGTTGCCTGTTAACCCACCAAGTCAAACCTTCTGACCTAGTTCAACTGAAGCCCAGTCTGGCCCTGGACGCCGAACGCTCAATCGACCAGGAGACGGTTGCTATTCTTCCGCCCTTGCCTCCCACTCAATACACCGCTCCTGTTAATCCCAAACGCCCCATCTCGAGATGGCGCACAACTGGAGCATACTCCCCACCCCATCGCCGCTGGAATGTCGCGCAGAGATTGAATGGCAGCGGGACTCGAAGGAGTACGGCCCGGGAGCGCGGTTGAGTGTTAAACACGACGGTTTTGCGGAGTATCTGGACACCTTCACGCAGTGGACCGCCGCCGAAGAGGTACGCAGCCGCGCTTTTCAATGCTTTGGGACGCCATCCGTAACCGTTTCGCGATGTCTTTTGACGAAATCGTGCCCGATTCCGTTGCAGGAGGCGACACTCCCGCTCAGCGACTATCTGGACTACCAGCTCGAGATTACGGGCGAAAGTGAGCACGATTTCGCGACGCCTTTTCCGATTCGTTTTACATGCGTGATTGACATTCTATCGCTGCGATGTCAGTGCGTCGGAGCTTGGTGGAGTGGCTACGTGGTATGTTTGCTAAGCTGCAAAGCAACCGTACGGTTTGCATGCCAACTCTCTCTCTCTCGTCCCTCTCTAGACATCAAAGACGCGTTCAATCTGTCGGCAAGCACGTTGGCCCTGGGTGTCAACATCTGCGATCGGTACTTGAGTCGACGGAGTATCCCGAAACGAGACTAGTGAGTGCACTACCTTTCGATCCGATCGCACCCCCGATGCACCACTAACACACACATTCACTCATCCTCATCCCACGCTCCGTTTTTATCCAGTCAACTCCTCGGAATCACCTCCCTCTTCGTCGCGTCCAAGTACATCGAACTGCCCCGGGGCACCCTCACCGTCGCCAACGTCATGCAACTCTGCTGCAAGCAGTACTGCCCCTGGGACCTGCAGGAGATGGAACGGCGCCTCCTGGACGTGATCGGGTTCGATCTGAGCTGGAAATCCCCGGGGGACGTTCTGGACATTCTCACAGGGCAGCCCGGAAGCGACGACACCTCCCCCCGACACCGGCACTACGGCCCCGTGCTTCTCATTCCCGAACCGCCCATCTCCGTGCCCAAGGACGTGGTCGAACTGGCGCACAGCGTGATCGAGACGTCGTTGGCGCACTCCCGGTTTCTGGGCCTCAGGAGCGCGACCGTCGCGGTGTCCGCCATGATCGCGGCGGATAAAATGCTCATTATTGAAGGCAAGGCGCCGAGCACGTGTTTGGTAAGTGACCATTGGAACCGTCTGCACAACCGAGCATCCTTGTTCACGCCAACGCCTCGTCGCCCCGCTCCCCCTCTTCGCACAGACCCAACTGATCCTTCAAAAACTCGCCTCTCTCTTCCCCATCGAGCCGCGCGTACTCACCGTCGCGGATCACCTCCTAGTCTGCCACCACCGGGCGCAGGGCCGCAACCGCGGCGAGCCCGTCACGCCACCCCCCGACAAGCACTGAAACATTCACACAGACACGCCACCTGTAACAGTCCCCACGTGTGGGAGAGAGAGTGAGAGAGTGAGAGAGAAACGGAGGAGTGATACCAGAGCCTGCTTGCAAATATCCCTATGTCGGCGATTCCGTGTTTTTTTTATATGTTTTTGCTTAGTGGAGGGGAGGGAGGGTGTGAAGAGTGTGAAGCATAGCTAATATTGACGTGGTTGCACGGCCACTTTTTATACGTAAGTAGCATGATGAAACGAAGAATGGATCGACTTTGCTTTTTAATTCAAGGCGGGGATGGGCGTCACCAAATTGCTAATTCCAGGTCCAGAGCAGAACCAACCACCAATTCTCAAACCCGTTCCACGGTGTTGAACCACCCCTCGGTCGGTCGTGCAGCGTCCCTGGCCCTTTCACACGTGAAACCATGCCTAACCGCGCAAACGAGGGTTTTGTCACGCTCCTGCTCCTCGGACCAACTTTCCCCAGTTGGCAACATGATGCGACCCTGCCGTGCATGTAGCCCGCCCTCTGTGCTGGGAAGTTCCCGCTCTGCAGGCCCACCCTCACCCCTTAACACCCGCCCAAGAAGACGTCGATCACACGTAAGGCACGGTTCCTCTGAGCGATGTGCAGATCCCATGCTATTTCAACGTGCTTCCCGCTACAGATCACATGTACATGTTCGGAGCCTAAGTTCATTAAATCTGGACGAGGATAAATCGTATGGTTGCCCAATTTCTCACATGCAATGCACAGGTAACTGCTCTCTTTCTCGATGAGATGGATGTTCCGTAACGGCGACGGCTCAAAGTGTACGACCGTCAGGCAAGCGCCTCTATAGCACGGTGCTGCCGAGCGTAAGGGACGTCGAAGGACACGTCTCAGGACAACACAAGGACGCGCGCCCCGCGCGGTACGAGAAGTGCCCGGGACGAAATAGCCGCGCCAAGGGATCTCGATCTGCGAGTGCGGGCGAGGCGAGACCCAGGGGAGTGAGATGGGGCCGGTTGGGTGGGCAGAGTGCGAGTTTAAAACGGAGAGGGCATTTGGTGTGTAGTGGTCAATGTGGTGTAGAGAGACAGATGGCGAGCTCGTGGACGGAGGAGATGGTGGAGGGTACGGAGCAGAGTACGGAATCGCCACCCTCATACAACGAAGGAGACGCTTTCGTATGCGGTATCGTGAAATTCATCCCTCACGTAATACAGAGCTGATGATGCGTACGTGTGACAACGGCGCTAGTGTAATGTACATAAAGATCCAACTGGCTGCCAGCTGTTTGGGTCCGTGACTTTGGTCTGATCGGCACACTGGTTTCCGAGAATCCAATTCATTCCGAGTTCCAATTCCCACTCCCCGTCCACACTCTCTCGATGGCTTCCCGCGTGTCTCTCGTCGCATCACACCTTGTTGCCCACAACGCAACGGCCGCCGCGCCAGCCGACCCGTTCTCCCCATCCGACCCCTACATCGCGTCCCTGCTTGCCCACAACGCAGCCGCGCTGGCCCAATTCAACGAGCGCAACGGCACGTCGCCCATCTCAGTCTCGTTCGACGCCAAAGTCCCGCATGTCGGCATCATCACCTTCAACAACCCCGCACAGCTCAACTCGCTCTCTGTCGGGATGGGCAAGGCGTTTGGCCGTGCCATCGACTTTCTCAATGATACGGCGAGGGACGTCAGGGCCGTGGTTCTCACGGGCGAGGGCAGGGCATTCTGCGCGGGTGCCGATTTGAGAAGGGCAGGGACAAGGCAGAAGGGATTGGACGACGACAAGGTCTACGAGGGGTCAGAGTTCTACAACCTCTACTTGGGCCCCATTCGGAGGTGCAAGGTGTGTGTTGCGGGGCGAGACGGACCGGAACGAAGGCCGAGTGGAGTCTAGTTGATCTGCTGGGTTTGGAGTGCGAAGCACGTAAGGCCGAGCCGTCCGAGCGGAAGGGGGACCCCGAGGCTGTCTGCCGGAGGCAAACGATCCGCGGAGCGGAGTACTCTACCAACCGCGAACTGGAATACTCACCGCCCAACAACCGACAGGTCCCCCTCATCTGCAGCATCAACGGCCACGCCATCGGCGCAGGCTTCTCCGTCGCGCTCGCCTGCGACATGCGCACCGCGTTCAAGGACGCTAAAGTTGGAGTCAACTTTGTCCGGTGGGTGTTGCGATCATGTCGTGTCTGTGTGTGCCGAGAATGACATCGTGAACTTGCGTGATTCTCTTCCGTGGCACGTGGAAATAGATTGGGCCTCCACCCCGGAATGGCCGCCACGCGTGAGTGCTACTGGTCCATCTCCCACGTCTCGTCTCATCACCCATCTCACCACTCCTTTTCCATTCCACCATACCCAATCGACAGAAACCCTCCCCCTCCTTCTCGGCACACAACACGCCGCCCGCCTCCTCCTCACAGGGGAGCTGCAACCAGCCTCACACCCTCTCATGTCGCCCCTGTTCCTCTCCACGCACGACACCCCCGCGGCATCGCTGGCCGCCGCGCTTGACGTGGCCCGCAAGGCCGCAAGTGCGAGCCCGCTGGCGGTGCAGGCGACGACAAAGACGCTCAGGATGAGGTGGGAGGCCAATATTGACCAGACCTTGGAGCGCGAAGGGTGGGGTCAGATGATGGGGCGTCTTGTTGAGGGGGGCGCGCAGGTTGCTGAGGTGGGTTTTGCGTCCCGGGGGTGGGGGGACGGATTGGTTGAACAGTTGGAATTTCTAAATACTAACACGTTGTTTTGCATGTCGATCAGGGTACCAGAGCGACCGCCGAGAAGCGCGAGCCCGTGTTCAGGCCGGTGGACAAGTGAACATCCAACCCGACAAAGACGGGCTTGCGTAGGGCGTGGGAGGCGAGAGTGGACTTTGGGCGGTGGGGGTGGGTCTTGTACGCCTCCTCACCACGGATGGGAAGAACGATAGCTTGGAAGAGCGGTGCGGGCAAGGACTCGCAGTTTGTCGTGTACTTGTTGAAGCCACGGAAATAAATGTTACTGCCAATACTAACACCGCACTGCTGTTATGTTGAACGCCCACTTATTTGTCTCAGAGTCGTGTATTTATATCTGAAAATGTGTATACAGAATACAGTCGACTAGATACTCCAAAGCTCCTGGAACCCTTCCAACCACTAACACCTCCAAGACCAGCAACGCCAAAGAAACGAAGGTGGACGTTGGCCGACATGTCGAAGAGTGACATGCCGTTGTCCGGAAGACGCCGCGTGGAGGCCTCCACCTGACATAACACAGACGACGTTCCGTTGACCTGTTCTCGAAACTCTGACGCTTCGCAGCGACAAAGGCGCTCCTGGGAGTGGGTATTAAGCGAAAGGAGATGTCGATGGGGCTGGAGTTGGGCGTCAACGAGGTTGGTCTTGCTGTAGCTTCACGGATGTTGCGTCCGTGTTCTGACAACTTATTATCGCGTTGAGCGATGGCGTCTAAAGGAGTTTACCGCAGCTGAAGTCCTTTCGGAAGAGGGGCGTAGAACGAAGAAGAGCAAGGCGGTTCGTTGACAATGTAATCCAACCAAAACTACCAAACACTTCAATTTCTTTTCAAAGAAGGCAGTGCCCGTCGTGCACACCGCTCCAGCGGCTACTTCAAACGACGGGGGGAACGGCCGCACCGTGTCATCGAACTCTCCGCTGACACGGCAACGTTCCCCACATCCCTCTCGCGGGTACCGGTCGATGGAACCAGTGTGGCAGATACCGAATCAGGGATTGAAGCCCACGCCGAGAAATTCGATGTGTTGGTGGGTGTTTCTTTCTTTTAGAACTGTGCTTGTTGGACACGGCTTGGGGTGAACGGGAATCGGAGCGCATTCTCAAATAGCACCAGTTATAGTGCTGATATGACTAAGGATCGACACTCATTCCTACGCCCCAATTGTCTTCGTGTTGACTTCCTTATGTTCCTGTGCTAACCAAACTTCTATTCTGCCCACGAACCATCCTGTAGAATGAAGGAGGAAGCAATGGTACTCAAAGGTCGCTCCTCGGCGTCAAGCCCACCAGACCACCAGGCTTCCGGGCTTTTAGCACGCCGTCTCCGACCGGTACCGGACCCACAAACTCGTTGCCATGGGTGTCGTTCGCCCTTTCCCGCCAACTATCCCAGCCAAACCCAGATCCCCTGTTCCCGACCCCGCTCCTACCCATCCAGACCCCCCAAAAGCTCCTGTGGACGACATGTTTTCGCCGCCAGACAGGGAGGAAGAGATCGATTTCGATTTCGCCCGTCCTACTGCTGCTGCGTCCAACCCCAAAACCATGTACGACTCTCGCCTCGTCAACCGATCCGCGGGAACGTCTTCCGAGTTCGGGGAAGAGAACGGCCACCCCCTATTCTTCGCCACTCAATCCCCATACGTTTTCTTCAAGGCTCCTCCAGGCACTGGCGCGAACAATCACGACGACGATTTTGGATGGATGGGCGTCGGGGAGACGGAGAAACGTGGAACGGGAAAGCTCACCCGTCGTCTCAAAGGTGCGGAGGATGGTGCCGGACCGGTGGACTTTGAGGAGGACGTCGGCGATCCGTCCGGGTTGGAGAATGGTTCACAGGGGAAAAGTTTGGCGAACAGGACAAGCGAGGAGCAGGAGGGGAGGGGTATGATGGGTGCGAGGTGAGTTCCAGCCCATCCTTCCCCATCTGGCGCTCGGAGCTGAACACCTTCCGTTGATACTGAATAGCACCGCCGGACAGCGCGAGGACTACGACGACCGAGCCGAAAGACGTGATTTACTCTCGACCGGGTCTGTGGAGCCCGTGGCGCTTGCGGCCGACCAGACAGCTGGAGAGAGTGCGGAGAGGCTGGGCACCAACTACGCCCCGAAGAAGAAGTTCGGGTGGCGAATTTCGGCTGAGGAGGACGTCGAGGACGTCGAGGGAGATGGCGTGGTCGGAGGTGAAAAGGGGGAAGGAGAAGGCGAGGAAGGTGGCGGTGGAGAGTCGGGGGTCGACAGGGGAGCAGAAGGCGGAGTTGAGGAGTTGGGGTTGGGTGGTGGGCAAGGTGACGTCGAAATGTTAGATGTGGAGAGGTCGGAGGTGGACTTATGGGAAGAAGAATCCGAAGTTGACGCGGGCGAGGGCGAAGCCGAAGAACGTGCACGCAAGTCGTGGTGTAACATCATATAAGGTAAGAGATGAGTGGTGGCGACAGGTGTTTGCTGTTTCTAACGGAGCATGCATCCAACAGGATAGACGGCTGACGTTTGTGCGGGGCGGTGATATGGGTGTGTTTGAGGGTAAACAAGCTTGTGTAGAATAGTGCTCATATCCTGCTTTGTATTTTGTTGGAGAATTGGAGAAGGGGACGGGGAAGAGGATCTGTCACATTATGTTCGTCGCGAGAAATCAGGCCGCTTTTCATACCTCGGAGCCTTTCCAAGTCAAAACCCACAAAATTGCTGTCTCTGGTATATATCGCGCCATGTTGATTGGCGTGCGGATCGTCCCACAATGTATGAGCTTGCCACGCAACGTCTACCAGACGAGCGAAACCCGTCCGACCAGATAACACGTGGCGCGGGAGTGAGAATACAGGGCATGGAAGCCGAGGGGTAGTCGCATTGTATGCGTAATAAATACATTTGGGAGTGGATACGTAACGAGTTCGGTCTGCGTGTGCCATGTTCCCGCTCTTGGATTTCCGGGCGTGGGTTCGTGGGGGAGCACTCAACAGCAAAGCAGAGCAGAGGCAGAGCAGAGCGCCAGCTCTTCAACTGTCGACCACGCGAGTGTCTTCTGGTCCGTCTGCGGTCCCACCCTGTACTCCGCCTTCCACCAGTCCCGCCGTTTCCACGACCCACGAAAACGGCACCGCCATCCCTTCCACCCCTTCTCCAGCACCCACACCCATCACGCGCACATCACCACCACCTCGACCGGGCCCGGGCCCCGAAAAATCTCGAATCCAGTCCTCCCCGCCGTATAGCATCCGCGTGACGACGCCGATGGGAAGATCGCGCAGTTCGGTGAGCGCGCGGTGCATTTCGTCGTCTGAGGATGAGGATGAAGATGAAGATGAGGAGGCGGTGGAGGAGTGGTCGTGCTCGTCCGGGTCGTCCGGGTCGTCGGGGTGTGGAGGTGGGGTGGAGGAGTTGGGGTGAAGGCCGTTTTCGGTCGGTGGATCCGCATCCTCATCCTTATCCGCCGTCGCCGTCGCAGCGTCTTCACGCCTACGCCACCGTCCATATTCGACCGCTGTCGCTGTCGCCACATCCTCACCCCCACGCCGCCGTCCGTCGCCATGCTCATCCCCATGACCATCCCCCTCCACCCTCCTCCTCGTCCTCCTCCGAGACCCCTTCTCCCTCCCCCTCCACCAATCCGCCCTCACAACCCCGGCCGTGACGACGGCATGCTCATCGACAATAGCGCGGTGGTCGTGCAGAGGCGGGTTGTTGAGCGTGATCCAGCAGGCGTGGAAGACGACGATGAAAGGGAGGAGGATCAGGATGAAGGCGGGGATGTGCAGGGACCAGGTTCTGGACGGTGTGGGGACGGGGCGGGGCGGGGGGGAAGGATGAGTAAAGTTTCACCACGCCGCGATGACGAGCCCGCTTCACACTCGATATACGCTATGTGAGAGTATTCCGCTTCGCAGATCATTCGACTGCGGAGTCCGGCGGAGGAATACGCTCCGCGTGGGACAGACGCCTCGGTCGGTGCTATCACGCCTTGGTCACGAGTTCGCTCCGGCGAAAAGAGTCCTCGGTCAGCGCCCAGCGGCACTTAGGCCCCCTATTACCAACCTGTCAGGGAAGTAAGTGACGCCGATCGCCTTCAACGCCGCATCTGGTAGGTAAGCCCAGAGGATCCAGAGGACAAACGCGACGTAGGATGTGATGTAGAGCGCGAAGCCTGATGTTGCGCGGGATGGGACTGGCCCGAATACGGCGGGGAGCGGGAGCGGGAGGGTACTGCGAGAAGAGTTGACGGGGGGATTGGCGAATATAGGGGGAGTGTGAAGGCAGAAACGAAGGAAGGGCGCAAACAAGAATGTACCCACCGATTTCGCCTTGGCATCGCGGCATCGCGGGCAGAACCGTCTTCGTTGTGCGGGAATCGAACCGGGTGCTCGTCCGTCTGAGCGCGTGAAGGGACGGCGCTGCTGCTGCTGCCAGAGTGCGATCCGGATGCGCCCGCGTGGGCGGATGTCAGCGCGGATGCTGCGTCGTGCGTGTCCAGCGGAGTTTGTGCCTGGGGGTGGGTTGCCGGATAAATTCGCGACCTGTGCCGGGTAACCCCACTCCTCAATCAAGTTCAAGAGTGTCACTTTACTTTGGAGAGGACGCTTACCATCCGCTCGCGTGTCCGCCTCTCCAATGATGGTACTCTTCGCAGTAACTTGTATACGGCGATCCGGCGATCCATTCCCCTGACGAGAGTTGAATGAGTCACCTCTTTGTTTTGGAGAACAACGCGCTCGCGAACGCTTCTCACACCCGTTCGCAAGCAGTTTCTCAGCGCAAAGGCCATGATCTGTTTTTTTCTCTCTGGTGCAGTCGTGGACGGAACATGAGTCGTCCCATTGTACTGGATTTTGGAAGCAGCGGCGTCGGCACAAGACCACTCTGATCCATTTCCTCGAACTTTCGTCTAAATCATTTCAACTTTTGTATGGCCTGGCGAACTCTGCTCGCTGCATACCGCACCAGGATCGATAAGACAGCGGAAGTCTCACAGTAACCAAGTAGACTGAGCTTTTTGGAGATTGCAACGAGCGAGAGTATTCACATCTTATCGCAAGCCGCTCTCAAATTGATTCGAGCTTGGGCCTGCTGTTGAGCTGTTTGCTAATGTGAGGATCGTCAGACGTAACACCGGACCATGAGATTACCTTTTTGGTACTGGAACACTGTTTTCATGTGCGCCCGTCGTAGTGTGAGGCGATTGCTGTCACCATATTCACTGCATACCTCATGTGGATCCATACGACAGCGGAATGCTCACAGTATCCAAGTCCACAAAGTGTTTTGGAGATTGCGGTGGGCGAAATTATTCACATCTTATCGCAAGCCACTTTCTCAATGTCAACCCGAGACGAGCCTTCTGTTGAGCGGGACGTGAGACAAGGTGCCGGACTATGGGACTCCTTTTTCGACACAGGGGCGCTTTTCTTTAAGCACGCCTATATAGCAGGGTCAGGGTCAAAATGCTCACGTCATACCACAAATGGACTCCATAGGACATCGGAAGTCTCACAGTAGCCAAGCCTTCTAAGCTTTATCGAGGCTTCTCAGAATATTTTTCTTCCATTGTTTCCATTATCGTCCCGGTTGTCACCAGCCCCATGCGCCTCACATACATGTTGAGTCCGCGGTACACGAACGCTTGGCCCTTTCCCTCAAAAATTGCGCAGTAATGGTCTGTGCTGTGTTTTATGCAGGCATTTGATACCCAAAAGTTTCGAGCTCCAGACTTGTTCACGCAAAGAGCGTTCCGAGGCGACGTTCGTTTCTGTCTTCTTTCTTTGCACTGTCCAAATGGTTGGGCGTAGCACGGGAAGGGAGTACCGAATGATTTGGATAATTGACAGCGCCCAGAAACTTAGAACACGCGAACAATGTTTCCAGGCGCAACGCCACTCTACGGGTAACCTTGATGAGAAAGCGACTGGGTGGGCCTGAACGGATAAACTCGATCTTCCCCACGAACCGCTGACGCTGTCCGATCACCTTTTTCGCCCGTTTTGCGACGAGTCATTGGACTCGGAGCCGGTTTTCGCCGATCGCGGCTCGCGTTTTACTCGCACATCTCCTCGATCGCCATCGTGCTCTCACGGAGCGTCGCCATGACATCCCCCAGCTATCCCCAAATCAATCTCCTTGGCCTTCCCATCGAACTCCTCCACGCCACGTTTTTGTTCCTTGCCACTGATTCCCTTATGAACCTCGGTCTTACCTGTCACACTGCTCATGGCATTGTCGCGAAACTACCCTCTTGGTGTCGCCACGAGCTGTACCGTGATCAAAAGTTGTTCAGCACGCCCGAGGTGTACGAATCAGTCTTCAGACGTGCCGTCGATGTACCGCCACGGCTGATGTTTGGAGGCGATGCCTCAGCGTACATACATGGGGTGGTTTCAATTCCCCTCGACCGCGAATCCTTGCTCCCCATCGATGCGGCCCTGATAGTGCGAATACTGGACACGTTCACCTCTCTCCGTGAAACTTCCTTTTTTGGATGCCTTCCATCGGGCGAGGAGTTTTTCGCATTTGGCGTCTCAGGAACGGAGGGTCTTCACATAGACATTGCGAGGGCTGCGGAAACTGGATCTGTCAGACAGCGAATACCACGCAAAACGCACTGCACAGGGGCCTCTCTTTCGTGGGGATCGTTCAGGCAACGCTGCCTGGGCAAGTGACTCTTCCTTCCCTTTTCCAGAAACACAATTGGTCCAGAAATTTCAGTTGCTCATGGACGCAGAACCAAGCCTCAAGGCCAACTCGGGTGTCTGCAAAATATGTGGCGATGAGCCCTTCTACTCATGGAGTCCTGACAACCAGTGTGTGTATTGCGATGACTGGGAACTTTGCTTGCGGTGCGGGCACCGCCTATTGTCGTATCCGAACAGGGGCGATCCACGGGGCACGTGGTGCGAAGCCGACTGTGCTGCTTTTGTCAAGCTGTGCTTCAAGTGTCGCCCGGAAGTAGGCTGGGAGTATTGCACATTCCCAAACTGTTGGAAGGAGTGCTGCCCCAATTGTTGGAAATCTTGTCGTGTCTGCGGACATGTCTCTGCCTTGTGCTGTCAACACGGCGAAGAATGCGAGCGCAGCCATCTTTGCGTGACGTGCTCGGGCGCAAGCCAGGTGTGAGGTGTGCCGAGAGTTGATGAGATTTAATGGACTGCCAAATAACGGGAATGGGTACCAGACCCACACTTGCCCGTATTGCCACTCTGCAAAAGTACTGAGCGAGTGAATATATGCGGGGGGCGGGGGGTTTGCAAACGTACGTGAAGGGGTCGATGAAATATTTCGGTACCTGCCAGGCATCATTACTGTTTTGTGAATATGAGAACTTCCATGTGGGAATAATGAAGTCCAAGGCAAGAATGAAAACATGACTACATTGCCGACCCCAGCCACTCCCACGACTCGTCCTACACCTCTCGGCGATTGTCTCTATCTCTCCTTTTGAATGTCTTTCCATCCGCACGCGTGTCCGCCTCTCGAATCATGATCCCTTCGCAGTATTTGCATGCGGCGGTCCGGTGCTCGGTTCCCCTGACGACTGTGCAAGTGTCACCCCCCTTGTTTTGGTGAACAACGGGCTCGCGAACGATTCTCGGATACCTTCGCAAGCAGCTTTCTCAGCCCAAAGCGGTGCTTCGCTTTTCCGTTGGGTGTAGTCGTGGACGGGACATGAGTCATCCATTGTACCGGATTTTAGAATCAGCAGTATGGGTACGAGACCACGCAGATCTGTATCCTCGAGCTGTCTTCTCAATCGTTTCAACGTTTGCTTGACCTGGCAAACCCTGCTCACTTCACACCGCACCAGGATCGATAAGACAGCGGACGTCTCACAGTAGCCAAGTCGACCAACCCTTTTGGAGATTTGCGGCGAGCGATGGTACTCACATATAATTGCAAGCCCCTTTCTCAATATCCTTGTGCATGTCTGCTGTTGAGTTGAACGTGAGACACAACTCCAGACTGGACTACCTGTTCGACACCGGTAAACGCGCGTATATCGCAGGGTTAGGGTATTGCTGTCAACATATTCACTTCACACCTCCGGTGGATCCATCGGACAGCAGAAGTCTTACAGTAGCCAAGCCGACCAACATTTTTAGAGATTGCTGCGATCGAAAAGTATACACATATTATCGCAAGCCGCTTTCTCATTGTTCTTTCGACATAATGTCTGCTGTTGAGCGGAACGTGTGACGTGACGACGGACTATGGGACTACTTTTTGGATACAGGTGTGCTGATACCATACGCACCAATATCACAACCATATTCACTGAACAACGGAACGCTCATGGTATCCAAGTCGTCAAAGCTTTTTGGAGATTGGCGGCGAGCGAAAGTATTCACATCTTGTCGGAAGCAGCTTTCTCACGTCAATAGTCATTGGGTCTTCTATTCAGCGGAAGTGAGACGTAGCGACGGACTATGGGACTCCGCTTTTCGATACCGAAGCGCTGTTTTCGCACGCCTATGCACCTTTTAGGGGTCTTTGCTCTCACCATATTCACGCCAGGCCATCCCATGTCACAGCTCCGAGTAGGAGAAGCGTCGGCCCTCTTATTGGAGACAACGCGCTCGAAAACTGTACTTCCCTCTATATGTGAGCCCCTTTCTCAGGCGGATGAGGACGGCGGGACTATGAAGGGATACTGGCGACCCATCGCTTCTGTTTTGGAGATGGCGGCTTTGAGACGCATTTTCATGTTTTAGCAAATCGCACTCTCAACCTTGAGGAAGAACGTTGTTTTCCTTCACCAGACTGGCTGCGTGATGTATGGGAAAACAACCATGAGGTCTTTTTGGAGATCCTCAATGCTTCCGCGAACACTCTTTTCACTTTTCGTGCACTAAGTCTCCGTATCTTCACCATGATGTGCGTGGCGGTCACCGGGGCTGGTGTTTTGGAGACTGTTGCTTTTAGAGACTGACGTCCAGCCTTCTCACGTTGCCACTGCTTGACCTTAATTGTGGAAATTGATCAGTCGTTTCCCACTCCCCGAGGAAGGCGCACACGTATCTCCTTCTTCCTTCTTATTTTGGAGATCACGGCATGCAAAAATAGTTTGCAAACCGCGTTCTCATCGGGATTTTGTCTTGTGACGCCACGCAGATGATGGCGCTGTCAGTGTTTGGAGTTTGCAACACACGAGCGTTTTTCCCATGCGTTTGTGCGTCATGGTCTCACGCTACGCTCTTCATTCTCTTTGCGTGAGACTATCTAGAGTACAGCGCCTGTGACAAGTCGCTTTTGAGACAAACGGGCTGGTGAACGCTTCCTCTCACGTTGATGAGCCGTTTTCTCAAACGTGATGAGTTTCGCGTGGTCCAGTCAATTGGATTTCTGCACACCTCATTGCTTTTCATTTTGGAGACTCTGGATGCCGAAGATCTACTCCTATGTGTCCGTCGACTGCCCTCTCGGGCACGACTACTTTTTGGCCCTACTTTGCCCCTTCCATTTCGGGTGATGAGGTGGTACGAGGCACGATTGTTCGTTGCAAAAGCAGCTCGCGAACAGTAGCGAGTCTTCCTGCGATCCGCCGTATCAACTTTTACAGTCTGTTTTCTGTTGCTCGTGCCTTACGAAGCAGACAGTGAAGTAGTGTGGGCACCACCCACTTCATTTCCTCTCCAATGCTACATCCTCAAGGTCAGATTCGGTTGATAAAGTCATCTATCGATCAAATCGGAAGTAAGGTTGCGCCTTATCAACATGGCTGAGGGGGAACTGTGATCAGCGGGGACCTGAACAGGACGAAGTGGACAAATGAGGATGGCTTTTTTGGAGTTTGCATCGCTCGAAACCGTTTTCATATGGTCGTGCGCCGTATTCTCAGTATTCTCTTTTTTGTTGTTCCCGTCGTCGCCCCGAAGGTATCAGTTGCCCACGCGCCTCACGTCTTAGTCCACGTGTGCGAACGTTTGTCCCTTCCCCTCGCACACTCCGCCTAATGGTCCGCTTTGTGTTTTGTAAGGGTAGTCAGATACATACCCCAATGATTCGAGCTCGAGACTTGTCCACGGATAAAGCGTTCCGAGGCGACGTTCGTTTCGCTTTCTTTGCTTCTGTTGTCCAAAAGGGTGAACGCAGCATGGGAAGGGAATAGGGTATGATTTTGAAAATTGACACACCCAGAAACGTCCAAGAACTCGCGAGCAACGCTTCCAGGCGCAACGAAGCTCTACGTATCACCTAAATGAGAACACATTTTAGAATGCTGGGAATTCCTGGAGAAAAGGGGGATTATTTTCTGACTTTTAGGATATTTTAGTCGATTGCCAAGTGACATGACTGTCCATTCTGACCCCTCCATCAAGCTCAAAACTATCTCAATAATATTTCCGAGTGTTAGAGAAGAGTTATCACGAGTTTATGAAAGGGAAAGCCGGTTCGAGACTTCGATGTCGTTACAGTGACGTCACTGTCCGCATAAAAAGAAAGACGGGGAAAAAGACACTATTCGAATCCCGAAAACATGCCTAACGACTACACGCACGAGGAAACGCACACTCTCCAGAAGGTTCAAGTCGCGGCATCACAAGGCAGGACTACAGAGTCCATGGTTCGTCCGCCTACTTTGACGACAGTGCTTCCGCAACCAACGAAGATTCTCCCCCAGTACCAGAGAGCTCTAGGGTCCATCAAGTCTCTTCTCAGACTCAATAAGCCACATATGGATGTCAACGCAGAAGAGCTTGAGGAGGAAGAGTGGGTGCTCGTCGTTCCTGGAAAGCCTTTCCCCGCTCTGAACGTGTTTTCAGCTTGTACTATCGCTACACGGGAAACGGAGGCGTACGGGAGCTTCGCATCGTTCATCATCACATCCATCACGACGATGCAGACTTCTCCAGGCGCGGAGCGGTGGAGGAACACCGAAGCAAGGGAATACTGGAGAACGCCGCAGACTGGACGCGTGAAAAGCTCGGATCCGCAAAGGACTCTGCTGAAGAACTCGGGTAAGTGCTGTAATGTGATGGTGTGAGAAAAAAGCCAACAGCAGTGTTTCCAGGAGTCGTATTGTACATGGTGCTGAGTCTGGAGTTGAACATGCTCGGGAGGTAAGTTCATCGATTCAGGCAGCTGGAGTTTGTTTTAAATACCTCCCGCTTTGGCAGGAAATCGGCGCAGTGACTCAAGCGGTCAAGGATGTGCCCCCGAACATGTATCGTCATGCTACCGAGGGAGCCCGCACTCTCTCGAAGGCAACCGAGACTGCCAAAGAAGCATTATCAAGTCTGTCTGTCCACGCAGCAAGTTCCGTGGATGTTCTCACCGACAGGGTCAAGGTGTGTTTCGGTGTGTAGAATCGTCACTTCACATTCGTCTTATAGTCCGAGTTCTAAAGCAACCCGTGAGCTCTGCGTCAAGTGCTGCAAGCTCTATCGCCAGCGTGGTCCGCAGCGATGGCCGCTCTCTCGCCGCGTCCGCCACTTCAGCTGCGAAGAGCGCCGCAGCGCACGCAACAGGTGCCGGAGCGGAAATGCGCGACCGTGCAAAGTATCAATACGAGCGTGCTGTTGAGGGAGGCGAGAGGTGGCTTCGTGGTGCAAGACCCTTGAGAGGAACGATCGGACCGTGGGAGCAGGCACCGCTCACGTCGTTCTACGCGGCGTTGCTCGGCCTTTACCTCATCATGCTCTGGAGGAGGTTCTGGAACAACAGGAAAAAGACAGGAGTGGGTATTATTGATTCAATGTGCTCGTTTACCCGTGTCTCATCATTGGTTTCGTTACACCATTTAGAGTTGGCTTGGAAGTGCTCCACAGGGGACGGCTGAAAGACTCGGGTCTCACGAAAGGATTCCAAGTACGTCGACGTACGGCATATCTCAGCGCTTCCAAGAACTAACCTGCAACCCAGATGGAGAAGGGGAACCCGACAGCACCGCTGCAATTCAACGCACGACTCGTTCGACACGCAAGACGATGTCCGGGGGACACCTTGGGCAACCTACTCCAGAGCACAGTCCGCTCCACGAGATTGGCACGCCACTGTTGAGCGAAAAGACGTTGGAAACGTCGACCGTCCTCGGCACGACCGCACATCGGCGACCTCCACCAATCGTTCTGTCCCAGCCGCAGGAAGCGCTGCTGGCGTTTGGAGCCGTGGTGCCGTTCGCTCTTATGATGCTCGCGTTCCTTGAAGTCAGCGGAACCCACGCGTGGATCCTGCACGTTCTCTACATCGGATTGATCGGGTGGCTGTATGCGACAATTGAGCAAGGAGGAATGGACGGGATGAGTGATGAGTGAGTGTCTCTGTCGCCCCCCTTTTCGTCCGTCATACTGATGACTTTCCTTTATTGACACGCAAAAGATGGTTCCAGTTGAGCGACGACGCGCGAAACAGGCTCATCACCGGACTCCTGGCGGCACTATGCACTGCATCAATGTACAACGCGCTAGTGTCTGGAGTGGTTCGTGCGATTGGGATCTAGAAATGGGCGTGTGGCTGCCATGTCGTCGGGTTTGGGTTTGGGGGCAAGTAATGGATCACAGTGGAGTGGAGGAAAGTTGACACTGATAATCTCTTTGCGACTGTTCTTGACACATTTTAAAAGAATACAACGTTGTTTTTACATCTTTGTTGGACGGTGAATGAAGTCGCACATCTTTCCGAGAGGGGCATGAATGTCTTGCCTTGGGTGATGATGAACTGTTAATGAAGCGATGGCCACAGCAGGACATCCTCTTCCTCGCAGATTCGAGTGCTGAAGCTATGAGATCCAGGCTTTGTCGAGAGGACATTCTTGCATCGAAGCTACCACTGTCGAGCTCCTCGTTCTTTCGCTCTTTCCTCCCGCTCCTCCCCACACACCGTCAGTGTGACGGCAGCCCACGCGGATAAACACGATCAACCGTGCTGTGGTGACCGCAGCACCGCGGTGTGGGGCAAATCCAATATTAACGAAGACGCTCGGCTTCAGTACATAAGCGGCGTTGGCGGTGCGGTCTGATGGCAGAGACACCTCGACTTCGATTTCGATGCGCGCACTTCGCATCCACGCGGACAGGAAACTGCACCTGGACGACGTCGACGCTCCGACGGCAACACCGGGCGGCGTCGTGGGTAAGTCGGGGCCTCGGGGGTGTTCACTTGCTGCGGTCGTGTCTCATTCTCTCTCGCTCTCGCTCTCTCTCTCTCCACCCCCAACTCCAATCTGCACCGAAAAGTTGATGTCCTCTACGTCCGCGTCTTAACCTACTCAAACGACGTCATCAGCGGGAAATTGGCCGCCTACGCGTTGCCAGAGTTTCCCACAAGTGAGTTGTCTTGCGGGGGGGGACGCGAGGTCTGGAGTGAGGAGCATTGAAGTGAAGGAGTTGGGACGAGAGGAAATCGAGGCGTCTGTCCCACCCGGAGCGTATTCCTCCGCCGGACGGAGGCGAATGATCCCGATCCAGCCACCGAGCGGAATATTCACGCGGAGCGTATATCGAGGGCGAGGCGAATGCATCGCGAAGCGGAATACTCTCGCCGGGACATAGACGGAGCTGATGGAACTTGCTGTCTGTTTGCACTTCTTCCTCCCCCTGTTTGGTCCTACCCTCCCTCCGTCCCTCCGTCCCTCCCCCTCCTCCTGTACCCCCTCCTTCTCTACTCCCCAGCATTTGGTCCCGGCTGTATCGGTCGTGTGCGCGAATGCGGGCAGGGCGTGTTCGACCTGGCCGTCGGCGACCTCGTGTACTGCGATCCGCAGGCAGGGACCTTCTCGAACAATGCAAAGTGAGTAGGGGGGGGAGGCGAGCGGAGGGAGGACACCGAGGCCTAAGCGCGGTGCCGCTGACCGGGGCGTCCGCCGGATGCGAATACACCGCGGAGCGGAATATACTCACGCGGAGCGTACATCGAGACCGAGGAGTCCGCCGGAGGCAAATGATTGGTAAAGGACGGTAGGGGAGGGACAGGACGGATGAACCGGTGTCTGAAACACGCGTCAACCCCGACCCCAACACCCAGTTTCGATACCATCCTCACCGGCCTCACACTAACAAGCGCCCTCGGAAAACGCGTGCAATCACAATGGAGAGAAGGCTCCTGGGCCGACCACCAACTCGTGCCCTTCACCAGCATCACCAAAATCCCTCAC
>KQ965783.1:108509-127692 GCA_001574975.1 Gonapodya prolifera JEL478
ATTGTCTTCTCTTCTTATCCACATCCCCCCCACCTCCACTCTCTAGGCGAAATGATGCGCAACAACTGGGTCGTGCTCGGCAACTGGATGTACCCTCCCGAAACGCCCAAGCACGTCATTCAAATGATCCAAGCGGGGCTCCTGGACACGACTGCGACAAAGTCGATTTGGTACAAGATGGAAGAGTTTGATAGGGCGATTGCAAAGGCGGCGGAAGGTGGTGCGATGGAGTTTGTGGGGTTGGAGATACAGGGATAAGGGCAGGTGTGATGGTGTGGTGGTGTGAAATAGGTGTTCAAATTTGGGTGAAATGTATTGAAATAAAAAACTATCGATGTACTTATCATGGAACGACTGCTCGATAAGTGACTTATCTTGGTGAACACAAAGTCTTACACTCGTGCACTCGGAAAACCTCGATGCATTTGAACGAGATACGAGGTGCACCACCACTCTCGCTTCTGAAAACTGCGTGGTGAAACTGTATCATCTATCTATGTGGTCATGGAAATACTGTTCCACATTCGACATTAGCATGGGGCGTCAATTTTCCTTGCGTTTTCTCGCGTCAGTGCATATCGTGCGAGGCGAACTCAGAAAATGGGTCATGGGGTTTGTAGGAGACAGTTGCATCACCATTCGCTTGCGACAACGAGAGCATACAAATTGACCACCATTCTATTACATTATTCTAACAATGAAACTGCCTTTGGGTTCAGTACACGCACCATTCTTGTGCTTCACAATCAGACCTGGATCTGAGACTGATTTCCCACCACCGCATCCCACATGTTACGGCTGCCCCTCGCGTAAATGCATCTGCTGCACTTTGCGGGCACGAAGCTCTAACGCTCGACAGCACTTCCCTTGCGCCCTGCACAGATTTGCCGCCGTGCCGCATCGCAAGTGCGTACAGGAACCATTGGGCGTTGGAAAATGATTCTCGCAGGTCAAGGAGATCTGTTCGCAAGGCAGAAATAGTGTACAGTTGGTTGGAAACGTGGCACGCTTTTGCAATTCCTCGCAAGAAGTAATCATTTGATTCTTCAGGTCCAAATTTCCGAAGCACCCTTTCATAGCTTTTATTGTACCAATTGCCGGTGAGAAGTTCGCAGCGCAAGATCTCTCTGATAGGAAGTGACCGTAGAGAGTATCTGCTGCAATTTTAGTGCTCTCATTACACCAAAGTCGTTTCGCAAGGGAGGACACAAGTTCTGAAGCTTGAAGCATAGTGGGCGCTTGCTGCTCTATGAGGTGGTTCGCAATTGCCCCGACGTATCCACAACGTGAAATCCGATTAGCAAGTGCAAACTCGGCCAGTGCTTGTGCTGTGATCTCGGCGTTCACCAAACCAGTCGTGACCCACTCGCTAAGGATTCGGGATACAAAGGTCAATCTCCAGTCAGAACAGGGTGTTACGATTAGGAGATCACTCTCGAGAGGTTCACACAATGCTTTCAGCATCATTGCTATGGCTTTGGCGCCCACGTCAGAGTCTGTTGCGAGCTGTTTCCAATTGCCCCAAGTCTCAGAATCGCGGCAAGAGTAATGGAAAGTTGATTTGTAGCCTGTCCCGGGGTTATGTAAATTTCACTGCGATACCAGTGATCATATGATGCCTCAATCAGGGCCTTTGCTCTGGTCAAACATTTAAGCTACATTTGTGTTCATATACATAATGTTTTATTCAACGTTTGAATATTTAACAATAGTCTATAGTATTCTACCAGTCAACAGATCTCCTGCTCAACTTCGTTGACAGCTCTTGTTGCAGCTGCGATGCGTCCATCTTCACCAAGACTCGGAAAAAGGTCTGCATCTGCACCATATATAGTTCGATAAATATCCGCAGCGCGACGAAAATGCTTCAGCGAAGACTTAAATACGTGTTCGTAGGGGCGGTTCTGGGAGCGAAGATAGTGGGCAAATGCCTAAGCGAGTTATGCAATGCTGCGAATGAGAATTTTCGCTCACGTCACCATCTGTTGTCGTAAACTTACCCGCTCAAGCTCCCCAAGTACGATGAGCCATTCCGCCATATCCGGATGCCACCTCCCATACACATGTCCCAGATCCTCGTCGTACGATCGTACAACTCTCTTTGCCCACCACACCGCGGCTTCCAAGTCGGCAAGACCGACACACACACCGACCATTTCTTGCTCGGCTTTCCGCACGGTCCAGTTCCCTTTATCGAGAACTCCATCTGCGTGCTTGAGCACTCGCATCCACGCGGACTCTTGGAATCTGAGATTGGCGTAGGTCGGGTCCGTGCTGGACAAATCAACTGCCAGCGCGAACGACGACGCGATCGGGTAGAGTACGGGGCCTAGGGTGGTGGAGTCCACGGTGTACCCGCATGCTGTGCATTCAAGTTCTGACGATCCTGAGGACGTCGTGAAAGCGGATGCCGGCAAGAGGAGCGACACGATATCTGAGTATACCGTCTCGTATGCGACGGTAGATGACTTGGATGGGCCCAAGAAGCCTGGACAAGCTGCCACCGATGGTACCACTCCGTCAGAGCGATCACCATCTTCGTTTGAATGATGGTTGTCCCCTTCACCGTTGGTCTCACATTGGTTGCAAAGTTTGCCTCTTGGGCACAGGATACCAGCATTTCTGCGAAACTCGGCGGACAAGCGCTCCTCGGAACCACCGCATCGAGAGCATTCGCACCAAAAGTGCTTCGTTGTGAGAAGGACACCGCGACGGACAGGAAGCGGGTCGTCCAAGGGTATGTAGCTGAGCCCGAAATCACTTTGATAAACGGCACGGTATCTCTGACGGGCTCAAGAATACTGACCTCACCAGAAGCTCTTCTCCTTCTTTGACCTCTTTGATAGTCCGAAAGACAATAGTACCATCTTGTCCAGCACCGTACACGCAGTTGGGCTCGCACGAGTGGTTCAAAAGCGCTCCCAGCGGGAACAAACCAAACGCGGTGGTAAGACCTCCACCGACACCCATGGGGCCTGCAGACTGCGACGACATCCGGTCGTAGAATGAAGAGTGTCCTTGCACGGTACGCGTGTCTCCTAATCCATGGGCGTTGCTGTTAATGACGCACGACAACGTCAGGAGGAGGTCTGGATTGACAGGACGTCCCACCTCTGCCGCCAGTGGGGGAGAAAGTTTGGCGGAGGCGGCAGAAACAGTTTTGATCCATTTGATGTTTGCGTACTTGCGGTGTGAGAGGAGACTGGTGACGAGAGGGAAAGGTGTGTTTTCGAACAGCGGATTCCAAGCACGGCTCGTCTCCGATTGCGCGCGTTCCCCGATGTGACGCCGAGCAACAAGCCTAGCAACAAGCCTGAGCAAATCCAAGTCCACATCCTCGTCCAAACTGATGTCCCGCATCGTTGGCATCAACCTGCACTCGACTTGGTGTCCGTCCACATCGGCGTCCCGGCATTGCGAGCTGCAGTAAAAATGTAAGCAGTGGAATTTGCCGTTCGTGAGACTGTCATCGCCGCGGACAGAGTCCGCAGGAAGCTCTTTGAAGCAGTGGGAGCAGATGAGGGAGAGTCCTGCAGATGTCGGGATCACTGCCACACCCCTCTCTACGATGACCACCGTTCCAGGATCCAAATTGGTCTTGGCCAGGGCATGTCTTCCTCGGGAACTTGACCAGGAAAGCTTTCTTTCCAAGAAACGATGGCGATCAAAAGAAAAACCTGAAGCACCCCTTCAGCAGACACTTACGTCAACGGGCAATCGAGCATTTTCGAGGACTTGGCGCACCCAATCGTCAAGTTTTGGGCGTCCACCGGATGTTGGTCGGCGATCTTTCATCCTGCTCTTGTGAGCTCGACACTCCACTTGGATTCTGCTTCCCTTCCAACGCCTCACCGCAATCCTGATCCTAGTTCGTGCGATGAATCAGCGATTGCAAAAGCTTTTTGGTGATGCTGGAAAATTGATGTGCAAAGTGGTTAGAAGAAGTTAGGTGGGGAGCGGAGTCGGCGACCCAACTTAGGGCCTTTTTGGCAGCAGTTTTTCCCCAAAACTCTGTTAGGCCATAAAAGAGGCAGGTAGCAGAGAAAGAGGATTATAGAGCCATAATGCATTTTTGTTATAAGAGCAGCCAAATGCAAACCTCTTTTACCTATTTCTGGGGGAAAGAGGGTTGTCCCCAGAAAGAGGTCGTTTAATCCGATTTGATTTGAGACCGCTTGCTGTTGCAGGAAATGGAATCCAGCAACGATTGGTCGATTTCGGATACAGAAAGTGTATTGGAGCTGGGGATGCACTGGGTTGGGCTTGCACTCATCACCTTGGCTACTGTCACTGGGGGTTTCATTTGGTGCTCACAGCAGCTTGGACACGCATTATGAATAGCACACTGCAGGGTGACAATTTCACCCAAGAGATCCTCCAGGGGAATGCTGGGCAGGCACAGCAATTCCTGGGCATGGACTTGGACGTCTTTGCAAAACTTGTTGTAGCACTTAGGCTTAGTGACACAAGGTACACTACAGTTGAAGAGCAAGTTATGATGTTCCTCCAGATCATGGCTACTGGAGTAAGCCAGACTGTCATCCAGGACAGGTTCCAACACTCCACATGGACTGTGAGCAAATACTTCCACAGTGTCCTGGAGGCTGCTCTCTTGCTTGCGCCAACTTACATTGTCCAACCAGGGAGCAGGGGACACAGGCCAACAGTTCACAGCCGTATTTTGGCAGACTGTCATTTCAGCCCATTTTTCAACCATGCCCTTAGAGCCATTGACGGGACAAGGACTCCGGCACATGTTCCATCAGAGTTACATGGTGCCTTCCAGGATTGCTCAGCAAACCTCTCCTTCAACACCCTCACTGCTGTCACTTTTGACCTCCTCTTCTGCTATGTCCTGCCTGGTTGGGAGGGATCTGCTCATGACAACCCAATCCTCAGGAATGTGCTCTCTTTGGATTTTATTGTCCCAGAGGGATGGTACTGGCTGGCGGACACTGGATATGTCCTCTCCCAGTGTTTCCTCATTCCCTACAAGACGGTGTGGTACCACTTGAAGGAATGGGCAACCATCAACTTAAGGTGAGTTATCTGACCATCTTCTTGTGTTCCCTCTGGGTTACCATGAACTTTTCTAGGCCCAAGAATGCAAAGGAACTGTTCAACCTCTGCCACTCCTTGCTAAGGAATGTTGTGGAGCGTGCTTTTGGCGTCCTCAAGCGACAGGAGATGGTGTATAGTATTGGGATACAGTGTGACATCATTGTTGCAGCAATGATCCTCCACAACTTCATCTGGCTCAGTGGCTCCACTATGGATGACTGGATTGTTTGGCAATGGGACTTGGAACAGATGGAGGAGGGGGCTAGGAGGATGAGGAACAGGGGTCTTGTACCTGGTGAGGACTTTGTACCAGTGGACTCTGGAGCAACTGAGTCTGCCAATGAGTTCTGGGACAGGATTGCAGTGGAGAGGTGGGCAGATTATCAGGCTGAACTCAGACGGAGATGTGGGGGGAGGTAGTAGTGCAGGAGTGTGGGTAGAGCTCCTGGTGTGGACAGGCTCCAGTAGACTGAGGCGGAAAGGGATCATGTCAGACTTGGAGTTTCATTAATATGGTGTAGTGGAAGGAAATATAATTTGTAAATATATTTCTGAACTTCTAATACAGCCTCTGCATTGGGTGGGGGCTCCTCTCTCCCCCAAGTACCAACTCGGGACCAAAACCACCATTCCCAGGTACAAAACCCATGCCCAAATGCACATCCATTGTGTTCAGCATCCCCCTGCCTGGAACACTAAGTTCCCTGCCACGCAGCATTGGAGAGCTGGTTGTGGGGTCCTCGTTTCCTCCTAAAGGTCTCAAGAACCCTTGTCCCTGAGGTTAATACACTCCTGCACATAGTAATATGCTGTGTGACCCAGCCGTTGAGCCAGAACTTGCTCAAATGAACTCACCTGTGTCCACATAACCGTTCCACGTCCTGTGTCACCAACAACACTCCATTTCCCACTATCTGTCCAGGTGTGCAGGTCCAAGAGATGGGAGTAGCTAACCCTGCTTTGGCAAGCTCCTGCTGAAGCCACTGGAGGTGAAGGGTGGGGGAGCAGAGGGCCACAAATGTTGCTGCCAAGCTGTCTGTCTTGAACAATTTGGCAGCCTGCAGCAGCATACCATCTGGAATTGCATCCTCCTGCGCTTGATCCAATGCTTCCTCAAGGAGTGTCATAAGACGGGCTCTTTTGCAATCTCCGCCACCATCCTGGGTGGAGCTGTCCAGCAACCACTTACCAATGGCGGCCATGGTATTGATGCCGTCCAGTAGCAAGGAGCTGGTCCCTCCCCTTACCCTCCTCCTGTCTGAACTCGTAGAGGCGCTTGCGACACTGGTGGTCCTGTTTGCGAAGCGCTCCCTCCAGACTCCCGCCTAGCCTTCCCTTCATTGTCTGTCAGCTCTGTCGCACCTGTTCATTACATAGAGACAATCAAACTGCTCACATTCGCCACAAGAAAGGCAACATACCTTCCTCTCTTGCCTCCATCTCATCTGCTTTGTCCTCACTCGCATCCAAGTCTGGGATGCTGACCCCCTGCCCCCTCACCACATCCTTTGCGTACTTGTCCTGCAATTGCTTTAGTTGGTTGTTAATTGTGATTGCAAACATGCCCTCCACAACCTGTCCCTCAAAGATTTTCAATGCCACATCCCAGAGCCTGAAACCATTGTGCTTGATCTTGACCACCTGCTGGTACTCTGCATTGTCCTCCTTCCTGTCAGTAGTACTCTTCATGAGAAGGCTCTGCAGTGGGGTTGAGCAGAGGATTCCTTTGCAAAACAACCTGTGAATGGAACTCACTGCTAGCTCTGCCTCCCAAATCACTTCGTCCACCAGCACCTTTTTACTGTTGTTGTCCCATGACCACCCACTTCTCCCCTTGAGCCGCTTGGTGGTGAGGTAGAGTGCGCGAATCTGGTGGTACTTGTTCTTGCCCACAGTTGTTTGGAACTGGATCCCATAGTGGTTATTAAGGTCATTGATGGCGTTCTTCCAAGCAAGGGGCTTTGGTCCTCTGTCTCCCCAGCATCCCAGTCTCTTCTGTTGTAGGAGGGCTTCCATGAAGAAGTCCTTGCATGGTGCTGTCCAGTCAGGGTGAGGCCTCCTCTGTCTTGTAGGCTCTTCACCAGTCGTCTCCTTTTGCAGTCTCCTAGGTGGCATGATGGACTTCAAATTGGTAAAAGAGGGTGATAAAACTGCCCTGGATCAGTTTTTAATCCAAGAGATTTTGCCACAAACATTGTATGACTTATAGATAAGAAACTGGAGCCAAAAAGGCTCTCTATCTCTACTTCCAAAGAAAGAGTGGGAAGGAGACCAAAAAATTCTTGCAGAAAGCAGCCAAACGCTGTTAGACCTCTTTATCTATTTCAGGCATCAAGGTAACAGTAAAACTCTGTTAACCCCACCATTCAAGAGAAGCCAAAAAGGCCCTTACATGAGTCAATTAGTACCCACCAGCACCACCCAAAATCCACACTTCTTGGGAATCCATGGCACTATTGTCCCTTTCTTCCCTCCCTCATGAAATTTCCATCCCCATCTTCTCTTTCCTCCCTGTTCAGTCAAGGATTTGTCTCGCCAACACTGCCAAATCAATCCGCAGCATTCTTGGTGTCCCCCTCCTCTGGCAGGTTGCCAATTTTTCCAAGTATGGACAGGCATTCAGAGACGTGAGGTATAAGAGCATTGTCAGACTTGTGGCGACCTGGATCCACCCACCATCAGAAGCAGAGGCAGACATGGCGGCTTCTGCTTCTTCTTGGACACTTGTGACAGCCAACTTCAGGAAGGTTGTATTGGACGGAACTGAAGTAATGACTTGGACTGTGATGGAGCTTCTTCTTCAACAGGAAATTGTTACCCTGTAAATCAGTCATTGTCCAAACACAGCAGTTTGCTATCTCATGCAACACATGTGTAGCCGTGTGCCGCAGGAGTATGGCAAAGGGCCGGTACAATCACAAATCTGCTTTTTGCAAGCCAAATCTCCCGATGACAACCTCAAGTCACAATGTCCAACTTTCCTTTCTTCTTTTCATTCAGACCACCATCCCCTCTGGTACGACGGACATAGCGCCCCTCTCTTTGCATCTTCCTGCTTTTCCGACAAAGACTGATACGCGATGGAGCTCGGGCAGCGGAATGAAGGACGACGGGTCGGGGATTGTGAAGGGTCCCCGTCCCCCACATTGATTTGAGCCTTTGGACGCACCGGGACGACCTTCGCAGCTCGGCGAAGACTTTCAACAGTGAGTGCGTCTGTTTCGATGAGTGATTCATGGAATCCGGCTCGCGGAATACTGGATGTCGTCGTCGAGACATTTTCTTCCATCGAGATCCCAACCCGTCCCTGGCGGCCAGCAGAGACGTGACGGGACTTGTAGCATGATCTGTACATCGGATCTTATCATCGGGCCTGTCATGGAGAGATGGGGGAGGCTCATGGAGAGCAGGTCGAACTCTGTTGGGACTCCTCTCCACACACCGCACACCGTTGCCACCACCATACCTGGACCAAAACCGCGTTAATTAATTGGCAAGATACTGAATGTAATTTATTTGAGAGGAATTTGCTCGCAATTCATGGCACTAGAATTATATCAAGTTTAAGGGCGGTGGGGACCGTGAGCGGTTCCTCCGTCGTGAATGGGTTAAGCCAGTCTGGAGACGAGGCTCACGAACGCATAAGAACGGGTTTGTGGCGGCTCGTTCTGCCAAAAACAAATATATGGTGCTGCTGCCCACAGGACTTCGTCTTGTTCGGGAACACAGTACAGCTGGCGTTGCCGTTTGATGAGACACACAAGCAACGCAGCAGAGATGAGTTTGAAGGGGTCGGGAGTGGGGTCGTAGAGAGTGAAAAGTAGCTGACCGCCCGACAACGGAACTGAGATCGTGGTGCACAAACGCTCTGTGACGCCATCACAACTGGAATCTCCAAAAAATAAAGCGACACAACTTCGCTCTCCTCTCCAATGACCTGCAACCACAGTGCCCTACGCTGCACAGTCCGAATCAATGCCGCCGCAGCCTCAGCTCTGAGTTCATCAGCGAGGTCATGCTACGCGCTCAAGTGTCTGAAAAGTCCCAGACCGCGCGACCGCGAGATACAACGGCGTAATCACAAAATTGAGAAAAGAGCAAGCCAACGTGAAACAATAGCGTTCCCCAGCCAAAGTCTCCAAAGTGCAATGACGTGTTCCATTTTTGGGGGTCCCGGTCAGTGTGCCAACTTCCGTCCACGACTGGGGTATCAAAAGAAGATGGAGGTGGTGGGGTGAGGGTGAGGGTGATGGTGACCGTGTCCGGCCGGCGACCCCGACTGAACGAAGCGGGGCGGGGTCGCCACAAAAGGGCGTCAGATTTGCGATTTGGGATTGACTCGGACGGTCTTTGGAATGAGCGAGCAACCTGATGAGTGACATTGCATATCCTTGCCGTCACTGACAGCAGCGGGGGGGAGGGTTGAGAGATGGACTGATTCATGGCGGATTAAGATATGACAAGCGAAACTGATCCAATCGGTATTCGCGGGTGCATGTCGCCGAAAAAATAAATGTGAAACAAGGGAGTCTCCCCGGTCCCCACGATGGGTACAAAGGACCGCGATTGTGACGAGGGCAGATACCGAGAAGGCCCCAGAAGATGAGGAAGGGAAGTAATACGATGTGTGGGAGTGTCAGCCAAGTGGGAGGGTCAGGAAGGAACCAGGCCGATGGTGACGTGTTGCCACGGCGGACATGGCCGGGAGGGGCATCATACTGAAGCAAGAACCTGAGACGGTTCCGCACAAGGGGGGGAAACTACAGAGCTTTGCGATCACAAGGTTAGGTGTCAACAACCGTGAAACAACGGGAAACAGTTGCAAGAAAGTCGGCGGGTAAACGAGTGCGGGTGCGGGAAAACAGAACAGGCTGTTTCGTAATCATTCCTCGATGTTTCGCGATCACACCCCGCGAAATTCATCCGCATCAGTCGCACACGCAGTACAAACAGCAGGACTCTCCCCCCCTGCTGCATGCAAAGAGACCGCGCGGACAGCACCGACTTGTCTGCGCCACGCAAGGAAGCCGCGCCACCGCCCACGCCACAGACAGACTCCGCCCCGCGTCTCTCGCACCGCACGCTCCTTCTCGCTCTTTTCGCAGCAGCTGCAGCAATAGCAGCAGCAATTCTACTCCCGCGTCTCTCCCTCCTGCGAAACTCGGTCGTCCCGTTCGCCTCGTCAAGCTCCAACACCCGACTCGCCAACTTCGCAAACCCCGCAAACCGCTCAATATCGTCAATGGCTCTCCCAAAATCGCTCAAGGCGAAACCCGCCCCGCTGTCGACGGCCGGTGTTGGACCGTGGACGACGCAAGACGTGAGTGACCGTCTGGTCGAGTGATGATAGGCCATATTGGAAACCGGACTCACTCCGTTCTACCCCGACCTACCACCCACAGCCCTTCCTCTTCTGCGTCTTCCACCACGACGCATACCCCGCTGGTGACGAGTCCCTGCGCCCCGCCGTGGCCAATTACAAGCGCGGGAGGAACATGGGGTCAGATTTCGAGGGAAAGGATGGATGGAGGATGTATCATGGGGATGATGTGCCCGGGTTTCCACAGCGTGAGTGTCGTCCGAGCGAGGACACGTCGAGCGCAGCGAGACCCGAGGCCTAAGCGCCGTAAGGCGCTGACCCGAGGAGTCCGGCCGGAGGCGAGCACCCCGCGGAGCGGATTGTTCCTCGCGGAGCGAACTCCGAGGCTTAAGCGCGGTAGCGCTGACCGAGAAGCGAGCGCAGCGAGGTTGTACGCCGGAGGCGAATATCTTACGCGGAGCGTTTTTGACCGACGGAGGCGAGTGATCTGCGCGAAGCGCGAATGGTACAACGTGGAGAGAGGTCGAAGCCTAATTGCCGTAAGGCGCTGACCGAGGCTGTCCGCCGGAGGCGAGTGAAACCCGGAGCGGCATATTTTCGCGGAGCAAGTATCAAGGCTTAAGCGTGATAGCGCTGACCGAGGCTGTCTGCCGGAGGCGGATGGACTGCGGAGTGGAATAGTTTTGCGGAGCGAATATCGAGGCCTAGACGATGCAAGGCGCCGACCAAACTGTCCGCTGAAGGCGAATATCCCACCCGGAGCGGGTCCATTTGTTATTGTCCATTCTTGTTCCCACCGTTTTCCACGCCCCACATCTCACATCTCGCACTTCATCTTCCACTCTTCAATTTTCCACTTCTCTTCCTCCCTCCTCCCCCCTCCCGCCTCTCCCCACCTCCTACGCGTACACAGACCCCCACCGTGGGTTCGAGACCATCACCATCACCAAGACCGGTCTGATCGACCACAGCGACTCGCTTGGCGCCGCGGCGCGGTTCGGAGAGGGCGATACTCAATGGTGTGTTGTGATTGACTCAGTTGTGCAAGTTCTGCGTTCACTCACAGTTTCTGTTTCTCCACGAACGGAACGCTCCCACCCCCATAACTCATTACCCACGTCGGCGTCTCGGAACAGGCTGACGGCCGGCAAGGGCATCGTGCACTGCGAGATGTTCCCGCTCGTGCACAAGGATAAGGGCAACCCGACAGACTTTTTCCAGATCTGGCTCAACCTCCCCAAGTCGGACAAGATGGTGGATCCGTACTGTGAGGTTTGGGGTGTGCTTGTGTCGGAGGTGGTTCGTTGCTCACGTGTACGCCCGCCCCACTTTCTACTCTTCTCTCCCGTCCCCATCACGCCCACGACCCAGTCACTATGATCTGGGCCGAGGAAACTCCCACACTCACCGTCCCCGCGCCCCCTTCCAACACCCCACCCTCGATCGTGCGCGTCATCGCCGGCGCATCCCTCCCCGTGCCTGGTGCCACCACGGACGGCGTCGTGCCCTCGACCCCCCCGCCGCCAAACTCGTACGCGTCCAAGCCCTGGTCCAACATGGCCATCTGGACCGTCGACATGTCCCCCGGCGGCGAAGTCACCATCCCGGCCCTCGCCAACCCCGTCGCCAACCCTCAGGGCCACACGGACGTCACCCGCGTGCTGTACTTCTTTGCGGGAGACCGCATCGCGCTGTCGGACCCCGACTCGGACGCCAACGCCGGGCCCGTGACCGTCCTGACCTCGCACGCGTCCATCGCGCTGCATGCCACCGAGCCTACCCTCGTGCGAAACACGGGAGAGAAGCAGGGCAGGCTGCTTATGCTCCAGGCATCCCCGCTGGGCGAGCCTGTGGCACAGCATGGACCGTTTGTAATGAACACGAGGCAGGAGATCTTTGAGGCGTTCATGGATTATCGGTGCGTGGTCGTTGAGAACGTTTCTTTCGGATGGGGCAAACATTTACATTCCGTTCTAACCATTATCTGCTCTGCAATCCCCTGCCTCCCCCCCCCCTCCCCCCCCTTCTCCTTTACCTGCATCCCGTTCCACAGCGAGACCCAATTCGGAGGCTGGCGCTGGCCAAACGACGAGCCCACGCACGGAGGCCTGGAAGTGGGTCGTTTCGCGCGGCACCCGGGAGGAGAGGTCACCAAGAAGTTTGAGGGCAAGGTCAGGGGCGAGTGGGGCCAGGGATGGGTGTGAGCATGAGTAGGACGGGTTTTGAGTGTTAGAGAAGGTTTCGCAACATGTTGTTGTTATAGAGCTGTACGTGGCGTTTTTTTTGAATCAAAACGTATTCCTTCGTGCATCTGTATTGAAACGAATCCGATGCTGGCGCTGCGATCGTTTTAATTTCGAATGGCGTATGTCACTGTCACGCCCACGCTTCCACTGCTTCATCTCACCGAAGTGGGGGGAGAACACCGAAGAAAAAAAATGATAATGCATTCGGTTACCTCCCGAATTGGGGCCCCATAACGGATATTCTATGTCGGGTACATTAATCTCAAGAGAAAGGGAAAAAGAGCAAGAGCAAAGCGTAATGACGGTAAACCCCCCCGGTAAGAGCTTACGGAAGCCCCTGAATACGAGTCTGGTCTCAAAACGAAAACGAAAGTTTCTTGCTCACACGACAACCCCCTCAACCACCCCACCACCCCTCTTCCCCCACCTTCAACCCCGTGAACAGATGATGACCATATGTATAGAAATCAGACGAAAACGGAAATGAAGTGGTGACGGCTGAACGAATGAGGTTTCGCCAGCACCCTCCAAACAAAATACTAAATGTTTCGTCCATTCCTGTTAGCTCACTCTTCCGGGGAAAGTGCGGTACGCTCAAATGCAACGCTAGCTGAAACACAAGTACGGTGAGGATGCTGCCGAGGCGATGGGAAAGTATTCGACTATTCGTTTCTGCCTTTCGCCGAAGGAAGAGTTTGAAATAGCATGGTCGATGAGAGCATAAACTGCGCGTGTGAGATCACAAAAAGACGTGAATCAGATGAGACCACAAACTGTGTTTGTGTGAGATAGAAAGGCGCAAGTCAGGGTCTCCAAAGCAGATACGGTAGCGGTTTCACGTGTCACTCCACCAATGCGGTGGATAGCTCAACAGAGGGAGCACCACAAACAGCTCCACGTGAGCGAATGTGCTTCCATGGAAGAGTGCTGAATTCGTCAGCTTGCGGTCTCCAAAGATCACGATGACGCCAGACGCCTGAGCGTCCCTTCTTACTTCAGTCTTTTGTCGCCCTCAAGGAGAGAGTAGCATAAGGAAGCATAGAATGCGAAAAGTGAGACACTGCTCGTGAGAACGTGAGTTCAGCGTTTGTGAAGCGTTGTCTCAAAGGGTTGGCAACTGCACCAAATCCATCTCACTTCGCCGAAGGTGAAGAGTTGAAAACAGCCCCAATTGTAGAGCACGAGTTAACCCTCCCACCCCTCCACTCCTCGAACAGCTCACTAACGTGAATCAGAAACGGGCAGTGGTTGAGACTGGAACGATCAACGGTAATATCGTCATTTGTCAGCGCCAACCAAAAGAACAATGGTTTCGTCAATTCACGTCATTCCACTTCCGCACGGTTGGTCTGTCATGACAGTTGTCTCCGAAAAGGTGGCGACAGAGCTTCAATTTTCCCTCGAACAATCGAGTGTTGAGTGCAGTGTTCACGAAGAAATGTCTCCAAAAACAGCCATTTTGAGTATATCTCGAGTCTCTGGAGATGAGGTGCTTGAAAAGACTGTGTGTCGACAAATTTGGGACGTACGGTTGGCAGGTGGTGGAACGCATATAACGCCGGAAAAATTGTTGGGAGGAAAGACTTCAATGCAGAACGGGGTGAGTTTGCGTGCCATCGTCCCACAAAGTTCGTGAACTGTTGCGTATTGCCTCCGCTGCAAAGCTAATTGGCGTGGACAGTGAAGCTTTGCCTTAACTTAATCGTGGGAAAGTAGGTTCCCGAGACATCGTTGAGTTGGACACCACGATCCCCAAAATAAATGGTAAGTGCGAATAGCGGAGAGCGACCACCCTCTGTTAGGTCTAAAATGAGAATCCCGAGACTTTCTGTTGGCTGAGTCCCGCCGACGACCAGATTGAGAGGTGAGACAGAAAAGTGCCGTCGGCGGACGACACGAAAAAAATACTGTACCTTACTTGACGGAAACGCAGCGGCGAAACGATGGAGAGGTTTGCAACCACGTCATCGCCAAAAGGGTGTCAAAGTTCAATCCTCGCACCATCACGCTTTCTGGTAGATGATGAGACATTGACCGTGGATAATTCAACAACCTGGGGCAGATTGCGTGCAAGCAAACACAAGATTCGCGAGCAGCTGCCTCCCCAAAAGCAACAAGGACATGTCCGAAAGTCATTCAAAGTCTGCAAAAAGGGCTTCAGATAACGAGCGAGGGGTAATAGTGCTAGCGGTGGTCAAGTGAGAGAGTGCATTGCTCGCAGATGGGTAAGTGTTCAGATTTGCATCTTTGACCGCAATGACATGTGCCCTCCTGTGGCACGGTTCGTGAAATGTGACACCGGAGAACACCCAAAACACCCCTTCTTTATCTTTTTCTCTGCGCTCCTAGGTTCACGGAGACCTCTGATGTCTCCCGATTTTCTGCCCCTGGCGAGGGAACTGACTCGTCAGAAGGTGCAAGTCGGTGGGATGTCACCTCGCCATCCCCTTTTCTCGAGGCTTACGCAAGCGAGCCTTTCTCCATGTTCTCGCTGAACGGCTTCCTCAGAGCATAGGCTACATCGTGTCATGCCTAATTGCTCCGCACATGTGTCCATCATTTATAATCGGGGTGGTTTTCGCAGGGGAGGTTTTGGTTTTCTCGAGTCTATTTTTGGAGACTGTGACTCGCGAAGCACCGCCACATTGTCGCAACTAAGGGTCTCAAATTTTGTTCGTAAGCTGCCCTGGTGCGGAGCGCTCTACTGAACCCACTGAACACGTCACCCATTGTCGTTTTGGAGACACGGCGGTAGCGAACACCTGACCTTTGAACACCATTCACGTTCTCACCAGCTTTGTAGTGCTGTTCATGACTCCTTCCTCCTCATGCCTTTGGATAATCCACTGAACAGCGAAGACGATGGTGATTACGTCAACTCTTTTTCTGAGGCAACTCGCTCGAACACTCTCAATTGCTGGGTCTCACCCCACGCTCTCAAGATCCAGTTTAGGACAGCACGTCACTGTTATCTTCACTGCTGCCTCCGTGGGGCATCAACCCTTTTGAACTTGGACAGTGTGGTGCCACATTTCCATGCTCTCAAAGTTCACGTCCTACACTTCTTCCATAGCTTTTAAGCGGCTTCTTTTCAGCAGAGATGACGGGAGGGAGAGTGATGATAAATTTTCCTTGTTTTTGGAGACCGTGATATGCGAGTGCCGCCACGCTCGCATTCTCGCATTCGGTGCTCAGATTTGTATTGACGCATTCAGTGCTCACACGCAACGCGTGAGTCCCGAATACCCGTGGATTTATCATCAAATGGATTTTGAAGTTACACGAGATAAATGATCCGTTTTGGAGATAATGGGATGCGGCTCCCGCACTGTCGCTCCTAATGTCTCAACTTGATTCCAGAAACTCGTCCACTTTGCTGCTCGTTCGACCGGCTACATGTCACGGAGGAAGCGATGCACTTTTATCTTCACTTTAAAGAGAGGGTTGGTGAATTCCAATCTGGAAACTCAGCGCGAGGTCGCCCAGGGAGGGCTCCTTGCTTCACATCACATGTCAGAGCCTTGCTTTACGTCGATGGGCAAGGTCTGTCCAGAATATCGCAGTGTCCTTGCGTCGCCATTCAGCCAGCACAGCCCGACATTCCCCCCCACAAGGAGCCAGAGAACAGCATGCCAAGCATTGGGGGGATGCACTATCATCTGAAGTGCCGGACCATGCAACAAGCCAGGTTAAGGTAGGGCCGTACTGGCGTCCTATTGCCAGGTCAGAGGAAGAGTGTGCCAGTTCAGCAACGAATCTCTGTCCAGCCAGGAGGCGCAATTCACTCACAGTGGCGTAGAAGTTGGCGCTTTGATTTGGTCGACCACCTGGATGAGATGACTGCTATGTGGGCAGACGTATGAACGGAGACCGGAAGGCCAAAGGATGATGGAGACGCAGAGTCTAAATGTCCGCAGCCAATCGATATATTATTTCGACTTTCCATTTCCCTCCCACACCTATGCATCTGTCCTGATTGAACGACCCGCCAATCCCTACGGCCGAGGTGCAGACAGCAGCGCGATTTTGGCTGGCAGTCAACGCTCCATGGACCTGCCACCCCTTCCACCCGAGCTGCTGCCCTGCATCCTTCGCCATCTCCCCCGTCGCTTCTTATACTCCACAGCATGCCGCGTGTCGCGCGCCTGGCGGGACGCCGTCCGGCCGCTGGAAGGATCCGACGGGCGGGTCATGTTCTGTGTCGACTTTGTGGAGGCTCCAGCGGCAATCGAGTCACCCAACGGTGGCACCGTCCGTCGTTTCATCCGGACGGACGATGATGGTTGCGCCCACATTTCCTGGTCGGCGCGACCTGCGGTGTCCGATCCGAGTGTCGGCACCATTCGTGTGTCCGCTTCGTTCGAGTACTTTCGGATCAACACCGCACACGACATCACCCGCGACCTCGAATCGCTCATCGCCGACGCAACCGGCCGCTGCAGCGGCCTTGTCCGTGAGCGAGTTGCCATGTCCACGCGATGGTTCAAGCCAGGCGTGTTCAGCTCGTTGGTGGACGGAGATGGAGGGGGGCGGGGCGACATATCTTACTTCCGAGCCGTGCTCGCGGGCGTGGTAGCAAAGTTGCGACCTAGCGCAGTTGAGGTGAATTGGTATCTTGGAAGGTGGTACCACATCCCGCTTCCTGCGGCACCATTGCGAATGGACTCTGTTCGTACACTCTCCATTAACTGCCTCAATTCAGGAAACCGGGTTGGGACTTACACAGCCGATATGCACCGAGCTTTATTGGAGTGTTTCCCCAATGTCACAACGCTTATTCTGAAGCAGTCGCTTTCCGGGCTGCGCAACGTTCCCTGGTGGAAGACCGTCATCCCCGAAATCTCACAGTCCCGCATCACGACACTCAAGGTCCTCTACAGCGATGTGTCGCTGGACCTCACAGCAGCTCTGGCAATCTTCCCAAACCTTGTCTCCCTCGGGGAAGTAGACCTTAGCACTGCCCGATCATGGGGACGAGCAACGTCAACGTACCCCTCCGTCACATCCCTCCACGTCAGACTCTCCCTAGATGCACTGGCCGACCTGAACGAGCTTTCTGCGTGGCTCGAAAGCGCCGCACCGCACATCTTGCGCCTCCTTCCCCGTCTCCGCCGCCTTGGCATCCAGCCAGTGCGCATCCATCTCCCCATGCGCGCAGGGTTCACATCTGAACCTCTTCCTCCGCCCACCGCCACCTTGCTGGACCAGGACAAATTCTCACAGCCCTGGCACGCATTTGTCCGCGGGCTTGCCGTGCAGGACATTGTGCTACGCAGCGTTCGGGATGAGGTGCACGGCGATGTGTCTGGATCCATGGGTCGAAGTGGTGGTGGTGGGGGCGGTGCACTGGGTCAAGCCCACAATAGGATGTACGACGCGTTGGAACTAGCATTGCGTGCCGCGTGCGTGTGCGCTGGAAAGAGGTTTCGACACGACGTGGGGATGGCAGATGGCAGCGCCGAGGGTGACGATGAGTAGTGGTCGTACATTGGTTTGGGGGTGGAGGAGGGGTGGAGGGGAGGGGAGAAACCGAGGTGGCAATGCTTATAGCCTTTTGCATGATAAAAAATCCAATACATGGAATGGAGCTTCTTCAAGACTTAATTTGGGGTGACGTTGTTTGCACCGAGTCCTCGTTTGGCAATTCACTTGGCATACCCCCAAACCACATTCAAGCATAAAATACCTTTCAAAGCGGGACCAGGAATCGGCTCTAAGCTACTAGAAGTCTGTCATATTATGCTGTCTCTAAAGATCACGATGACGTCGTCCGCCGGGTGCCTCGTTCACACTTCTGTTCAGGAAGAGCTGGTTTGAACATTTCATCTTCGGGGAAGCTTGAAGAACACGGTTTGTGGTGGTCCATTATGTCATGATCACATGGAAGAGTTCGTGTGCTACTGCATTTCCTCTACTCTTGCGCAAGGAAAGAGAATAACTGCAGATAACGTTGAGACCATAAACTGCAAGACCATAGAAAAACACACGTCATGGTCTCCAAAAAACTTGAGCAGTGGTGGTTTCAGTGTCACTCCACCCTTGCGGTTGATAGCTCAACAGAGGGAGCACGGCACTAAAAACTAATATAGTCAAGCCTATTGCGAGTGAAGTGCATTGAATTTGTCAGCATCTCGTTTCCAAAGACCACGATGACGTGATGCACCCAGTGTATGGTTCATACTTCAGTCCATCATCGACCTCACGGAGAGAGCGGAATAAGGACGGAAAATGATGCTTAATTGGAACGTGGCCGCTTGCGAGAACATATTAGCACTTTCATGTGTCACTCATTGCGATCGATCTTTAGAGAGAGGGAGCACAGCAAAAGATTAAATATAAGCAGAATTGTGTGAAGAGGATGGAATTCGAAACTTTAGTCACGAAGAATATAAGCACGGCTTGCAATAACACGGTTGCAGTGTTCACGAAGCATTATGTCAAAAAAGCGAGCGAACAAGTATTTCGAATCCATCTCATTGCCCTGGAGAGTATGTCCTCAAACCAGCCGAGTTACAGAATACGGTTTGCGGAACATTGTACGTGCTTTACCCCCCCC
>KQ965783.1:127712-231975 GCA_001574975.1 Gonapodya prolifera JEL478
CCGCGGCCCGCGGTCTCTAAAAAGGTTCGCATTCCTGTCGGAGACACCCCCAATGTTTGATGATCGGCCCATCCAGGTGACGGCGGAACATACACGAAGTTTAAAAATCTTCCAGTGAGAAGCGACTTAAAGAGAGAATGGACGGGGTGGGTTCGCGTGCCGCCGTCCCAAAACGTTGGTGAACTGCGTATTCCCTCGACTGTGGTTTGCGAGGCGTAGTGGCGTGGACAATGAGCCTAGCTGTGAGAAAGCAGTTTTGCGAGAACATTTGGGTCGGAAACTGCGATCCCAAAAGCATGAGTGGTGCAACGTCATCGGCCATGCAAGGTCGCTTATGAGGCGGAAGAGTATCAAAAGCAATTGAATGTTATTTGAAATGCAGCAGTAAGAGTAGTAGAGAGTGACCATCATCTGAAAGGTCTTAAGAGAGAATGCCTAAATGACACTCCGTCTGCCGACTCCCATCGACGACCGACCTGTCAATAAAGCGACGACAGCGGACAACAAGAGAAACAGACGTTGACAGAGGCACAGCAGCGAAACGATGGAGAGGTTTGAAACTGCGTCATCGCCTGAAGGCGGGAGCTGAGCGTTCAATCCTCGCGCCATCACCAATGTCCGGTGGATGCTGAGACATTTACAGGCACGTTGAAAAGATGACTGGGACAGACGGCGTGCAAGCAAACACAAAATTCGCGAGCAGCTGCCTCCCTAAAAAGCAAAAAGTGACGATGTCGCAACATCTACCGTCCACGAAAGAGTTTTCAGTTGACGAGCGGAGAGCAGATAGAGCTAATGATAGTCAAATATGAGTGTTTATTGCTCGCAGACGGGAAAGTGTTCAGAATTGTCGTGTTTGATTACGATAACATCAGTAATTCTGTATCACGGTTCGGTGACACAGTGACTCCAAAGAACACCTGAAGAACCTCCCCTTTTTTTCTTTCTCCTGCGCTCTTAGGCACACAGAGACTTTTGATATCGTTCGCTTGTCTACTGCACTTGGCGAGGGAAGCGCGAAAGAAGAGAAAAAAGGGGGATGCAGTCATTTAGGCATCCTCTTTTCTCGAGACTGACGCGAGCGAGTTCTTCTCGACGTTCTCGCTGAGCGACTTATTCAAAACAAAACACATACCGTGATTTTGCCTTATCGATCCGCGTATGTGTCCATCATTCATAGTCGGGGAGGTTCTCTCAGGAAACGACATCACTCTCTCCGTTTTTTTTCTGGAGACTGTGACTAGCGAAGCTCCTCCATGCGGTGTCCAGTCACTTAATCATGTTTTTGCATATGATTCCGGTTAGCATGTCTACCGAGCCGTAGGCAGAACACTGAACACGCACCCTTTGTCCTTTTGGAGACACGGTGGTGGCGAACACCCACCTTTGAACACCATTCACGTTCTCACCAGCTTTGGCGTTTTGTTGCTTTTGATACGTTCCTACCATACCTTTGGATGATCAACTGAACAGTGAAGACGATGTGAATACAACACAATGTTTGTCTGATGCAACTCGCTCGAGTACTTTCAGTTGCTCGGTCGCACTCCACGCTATCAAGCGCAGTACAGCATTGCTTCACTATTTTTTTCACTGCTTCCTCCGTGGGGCATCACATACAACCCATATGAGCTTGAACAGCCTGTTGTCACCTTGCATTTGTTTTCCTTGATTCCATTCTTAAAACGAACAGTTTTCTCAAATAAAGCACCAAGGAGCGGCGGTCCGGTAAATTATCGCACGTAAGCCTCGCTGACTGGAGAGCGGAGTGCGAAGGCACAATTTCCTCGCTCGTTTCGAAGTTCGTGCTGTGAATGGGTTTTGGTCCACTCGTAAACCACAATTTCATAATCCCCGTTGGTTCCCCCTAGAACTCTTCCCCCCTCCGATACGGAGTCATCCTACATGGGCATGAAACGCTAGTCACTACCGATTTCTTCTTTTGGTGACAGTACCGCGCAAACGCTCAAGCAAATTTTCGTGAACTTTTCAACTGCCGCAAAACATCTGTCGCAAACTTGCTCTTCTTGCTGTTTGTCTGGCCATGTCAAACCTAAGAGCAGTCTGCCACCGGACTCACCTTTTCATATTTGGAGAAGACCGTTCGGGGACCCGGTTGTATGTTCCCGCAAGCCACCTCCTCACCATTCCTGTTGAGCGTCGGCAGTCGTCCTCTGACTCATCGCGTGGACATCAAGCTTTGCCCCATATTTTGCTGATTTGTGGAACAACACTCACATGTTCTCCATGTCTCACTTTTTTCCGACTTGTGGTTCCCTCACCGTGTTACTCAACCCCACCGTCGATAAGAAGGTACAGACTGAACAGCGGAGATCACGTAAGGCAAGAACACGATGGTCTTCCTTCTTTTTTGAGACTTTACCATGCGAATCTTGCGTACTTGCAGGTAGTGCTCTCAAGAGCTGTGCTCATTGTTACTTTTCTCACTCGCATGCGCGCCAGTTCTCAATCACATTCACGTGGACCAATCAAATGGATTGCTGAAGGTGCGAAGACAAACGATGAACGCTATGAACGCTTTGGAGATAATGGGATGCGACTCCAACGCTGTAGTCGCTGGGAATTTCTCAGCTAGCCTCTTGGTATCCGTGCACTTCAACCGCTCCATGTGGCCGGCTGCGTGTCTGATCACGAAAAAAGCGACGAACTTCGAAACTTTCATCACATAACACTTTTAAGAGAGGGCTGAAAGCTGCTGGCATAAACACTACAATACCTTTCAACTGATGAAAGCTCGCGCATTTTGTTTCCACCTCAAACGCAAGAGAAAAGGAGATGCCAATGTCCAACTTTTGGAGACAACGGCTCCCCAGATCTATCCTTTCTGGCAAACCAGTGTCCATTACGATTCTTGAGACACTAGTGAAATGTGCCACAACAGCAGAGATCACGAGTTCAGGGTCACGATAAGTTTGTCTTTGTTTTTGGAGACCGCGGCACCGGAGTGCCACCAAGTTCGGTGCTCACCATTGTTTGGCACAGTCACGGCCTCATATGCACTTTTGAGTCCCGAGTACCAGTGTGTCTATAAGACAGATTACTGAAGCTACGATGAGTGACGACACCAAAATCCTTTGGAGATAATGTGGTGCGACTCCCGTGCTGTCGCTGGCAATTTCTCAGGTCGCATGTCATTTGGTACACTTCACTCCTCCATTTTACTGGCTCTATGTCTGATCATAAGGGAGCGTCGAACCTTGAGCCCTCACTTTTTATTCGAGAGGGTTGGAAATTGCTGAATAAGCACCCCCATACCTTTTCGACCTCAACACAGAAGTGAAGAGGTGATGTCAACGTTCAACCCTTTTAAGACAGCGGTTGGCAAGATCCATCCTTTCTTGCAAGCCTACGTCTCAAGGAGTTTCATGTCGAGTCACTTCCGCTTCGTTTGTCGGTCACAAAGAGAGAGTGAGGAGGCCGTAAACCTTGTCCACCGATTTAAAGACGCGTCTCCGCTCCCTCGTGCGAAATGTGAAGCTTCCTTGCATTACGTTTGAGGCTACGTGACGTCGGGGACCCTCCATTGATTGGGTGACGTGGTTTACCTATTCGGTGACTTTTTTCCTCTTGCTGGGGGAAGTCCGAAGGCATGAACACAGGGAACACACGCTAATATTTGTAGCCTTAGATTCATTTTCGACACGCATAAAAAGATTAGCAAGAATATTAAGAAAAACAATGCAAAAGGAGTTGTCGAAAATTTTACAGTGCCCCGCCGCCCGCCCAGTTCGGGAGCCCGAAATCCCTTCGCAGATAATTTTACAGTGCGTCCCCTCCGAGCAGTCCCGGCACCCGACTCCCACTCCCGTTCAATACACCTTGCCGGAACTCGACCGCGACGCCAATGTCAGACTGCTCCCGCTCGGGATCGGGCTGGGGTACTCCACGGGGACGTGCATCGTCGCGTTCTTCCCGCCCATCTCTCTCAGCGTGACGTAGTCCACCCCGTAGTCCACTCCGCCCGGCGAGTGCACGGGCGGGTAGTGCCTCCCGTTTCCGCTTCCCCCACCGCCCACCGCGGGGTAAGGAAAGGCCGTGATCTGGGTCTCGCGGTACAGTTCGGCGGCGAAGCGGCGCATGTAGGCGCAGTAGATGATGTCGGAGAGGATTTGGGAGCCGAAGACGATGATGAAGTATTTGACGGGGTCGGATGAGAACTGGTTTGAGGAGTGAGGTGGTGGCGGTGGTGAGGGACAAAGAGAGGGAGAGGGAAAGAAGTGGCCATGAGGAGACGAGACAGGGCTAGCAAACGCCGACAAGGCAACTAACCAAGCGTCGGATCAAGAACTGCATGCCGTCAACAATCATGACGAGAATACTGCCGGCGCACATGCTGAGTGTCGCGGCGAACCTGTTGGTCATGGGCGCGCCGAGACCGCCCTTGTTGTCCGCCTCAGTCGAGCTGAATATCTCGGTGAAGTAGTCGCGCAGATAGTACACGTGCAGTATGGCGAAGAAGAAGTTTTGCCCGGCGCACATCCAAGTGCTGAGCGAGTCTGTGATCGTCCAGCCCGGAAGCGTTTCGGGGCCACAGAGGCGAGGGAGCACGCGGACGCCGGTGGTGACTGCGCAGTAGCTGGAACGAGGTGTACGTGGTAGGATGAATTTGGATCGTTTGAGCGTCAATGGGAGGCCGGATGTACTTACGATTCGAACGAGGCGGCGGAAGCGACCACGGTGAAGACAACGAATATGATGAGGATCAGGTGACGGCGGAGGGATAGAAGCCATATGCGGAGGGTGTATGTGAACCATTTCCCAAGCGTTCCCAGGAGGAAGAGTGTGCAGCCGGCTCTGGATCCGGAAAATCGATCAGCAGCCGCCAAGCGCCCCAAGCCATCCGAGGCCAATCGCAGGCCCATCACTCACTGAATGCCCGGGTTGCAGCTGTAGTTATGCGATACGAAACCAACGAGCGGCGACAGCATGCCAAATACGATCGTGCATAGACTTAGAACCTTCAGGTTCATCGGGAACACTGCGAGGTCGGGTATGAAGGTAACCAGAATGACGAGCTGGGCGACGAAACTTTGCGGGTGAAGAGAGACAGCGCATTTATACGGATGCCAAGGAAGCAGAGTAGGCGAGCAGATAAGGGATTGCCGTACCTGGCGAGCGTGATAGCATTGACGTAGATCTGCAGCGAAGTGGTTATATCCCCTTCATCCGCGAAGTTGGAGAGTTCCGCGCCAGACATTTGCGTGTGCAGAGAGTGCAGAAAGTGGAGACGGGAGACGTTCACTTTTCCCTTTTCACCCGGGAGGTTCTGTTTTGGCAGCGGAGTTTGCCGCCCTCACCGACCTGTCGCCCTTAGCGTTAGGGTTGATAACGAATTCCTTACTATGTATGTATGTACATAAACATGCAGATGCAAATGCAAATGGACTCACGTACTGGTCCCACAGACCATGCGCAAGGATGACCTTCTGACGTTGACCTGGAAACTGGCCAACTGAATATGAGAGCGGCGATGTTCCAACAGCACGTTTCGCCCTTCTTTATTCCTAGATGAAATTTATTTGCGCAATCAACATTGCCTTGAATCGGCTTGCTCTCAACATGTACCGAAAGGGCCCACCGAATCAAAACAAACACGAGATCAACATCAATAAACGTGATTTCATTGTTTACATTTCTGTTTCCCTCACCAAAAAATTTCCATTTGAACAATCCTGGGGGAGGGGGTGGGAGTGACGGGAGGTGCGAATGGTTCGATGGTGTCCTCTCCGGCTGCGAGGTGGACCGGTGTGAGTTGTGACAACACTGGGGCCCTTCGTTCAAACAGTTAAGTTCTTCTAGACGATGTTTAATGCTAATGGTTCAGTTTTCTTCGAGGGAGCTTGGAAAGTCAATCCACACATGCGGTCAAAATCCATTTCAACACATCCGGTCGTCCGCAGGAGGGAGTTTGAAGTCTTCCCCCTTCCTCCCCACAAATCTCACCCATGACACAACAACAAAAATTAATCGAATTCGGATACGACATCGTCTGTCCCTGGTGGGGAATCGGAAACGTTATCCTCGTCAGACCAGCACTCACACCCAACCCATCCCCAATTCCCGCATCAGGGCCTACATCGCATCCCGCCGAATCGAATCTGTCGCATCAAAACACGGGGCGAAAATCATATGGACGCCTGTGTTGCTGGGCGGTGAGTTTGCGTTCGTCGGGATCGTCGGAAGCACTTCAACCGACACAACGACGACACAATCCCACAAGGCATCTACGACCTCGTCAACGCCGAATTCGGCAAAAACAACTCTGCCAGCGTCGCCTTCTCCAAAACCAAAGCCGCCTACAGCGCGCGGGACTTCCGGCGCACTGTCGCGCGGTGGAACGTGCCGTTGCGCCAACACCCAAAGCACCCGGTCCGAACAGTCAAGGCTGGGCGGCTTCTGTGGGCGTGCCCCGAGAGCCATCGCGCGGTTCTGACGCATGCTCTGTACAAGGCGTATTGGGTGGACAATCTGGACGTGTCTTCGGACGCCGTGCTGCAAGGCGTTCTGGATGCGGCTGTACCTGAGCTTCGCTTAAGTGCCAGTGTCGCGGTTGAGGATGAGAGGAACAAGGAGCTGCTTCGTGTTGCCACCGAGGTGGCCGTAAAGGTACCTTCTTTCAATCGTTGTTCAACGTTTCACCACACCGAACTGACGCGTTCGCGAATCCAGCGGGGCACGCCCGGCGTCCCTGCCATCTTCATTCCTGACTCTCGCCTCCCCGACGGCGGGCGCATGTTCTGGGGCGGAGACCGTCTTGTGAGTCGCGGCACCACGTCCTCTTCGTTTAAAAACGGGGGTGACGAAACGAACAACCCCCACCCACTCCACACAGCATTTTGTCGAGGGCGCACTTGCGGCGCTGGACCAGCCCACTACCTCACTCGTGGCGGTCTCGATGCCCCGCTTCACCAGAGGGCCTCTGACCCGGCCAAAAACACTAAGGATGTGGTTTGATTTCAGCTCGCCGTGGACTGTGAGTTGCTACTTACGGAGAAGGGTTATTACCCCCCCCGTCTCAACGCTACCCACTCTACCACCAGTACCTCGGTTGGACCCAAGTCGGGCGCATCCTCGAAGAAGCCGGCCCCTTGTGTTCACTCGAACTCCGACCCACACTCTTGGGTATAGTATTCAAGGAGATCGGCACGCCCGTCGTTCCGTCGCTCGTGGTGAGCAAGCAGAAGCGGGAGTACTCGGGCAAGGATCTCTTGTTTTGGGTCGACTATTGGAACAACGTGAGAGCCCGCTACAAGTCGGTTTACTTGGATTACTGTAATAAAATCTGCTGGTGCATGGCGCTAGCTTCCTTACCCGGTCTCTGGGGAGCGCAAGCCCGTCAGGTTCCAATTCAATTCCAACTTCCCCTTGCGCACCCCAATCGCACTTCGAATGGTGACCGCCATTCAGAGCGAAGGCGCGCCTTTGGCGGATGTTGTGAAGCTAATTGATACGCTGTGTAAGTTGTCGGCTGTTTTCTGCAGGTGGCAATTGGCATGTGTTGACACGATTGTGAACAACAGATCACGCATGCTGGGCTGATAACATTGCGGTTTCGGACAAGAATCCGCAACCGCTGGTCAAGTATTTGGACTACAAGGGCTTTGACGGTGCTCTGCTTCTCAAGAAGGCACAGTCGTCGTCGGCGAATGAACTTCTGCGAAAGAACACGGCCGAGGCTGTGCAAACCGGTGTTTGTGGATTCCCAAGTTTCCAGGTGGGTTAAACCTCGCGCACTCTCTTTCTTCGGTTTTAATGAGGCTTTTTGCGACCACAACGAAACAGGTGGATGGTGGGGAGCTGTTCTGGGGACAAGACCGATTAGATGTTCTGGCGGACCACCTCTTCTCAGAGAAATCTGAGCAGCGATTGTGAATGTTAACTTATTAAACGTATAGAATTCTTGGCTGCTGTAGTGTGTGTACCAAATAATGAAGACTTCAAGAGGCGGCAACCCATTGCAACCACAGAAGTTCCCTTGGCCACTCGAATCCAGCCAGCAATGCCTCCAACCGCCATGTCGATCGATTCGTCGACACCATCAAATCATGCAGCCTCATCGAATCAGGCAAAATCGGTGCCGGGAGCTGGAATCAATCCTCTAACCGGGGCTGCACAAGGATCGTACGAAATGCCCTGGTGAGCTCACACCAGGGGATGATCGTGATGCTAATGGAGAACGATGCTCTACACTGTCATGGAATGGGACTTTGGAAGCGCTATGGTCATTCGTGTCGTGACGCTGGCTGGTGGTCAGACAATATCGTTCCCCAACCCCGATTTTCCACGAGTTCGAGTTGAATTCAAAATGAACGCTTGTTTCTTACTGTTATTTTTTGCAAAAGGGTTGAGAAATACCGACCGCAGGTACTATCCCACGTTGTGGGAAACCATGAAACCATCGAACGACTCAAGGTCATTGCCAAGGAAGGAAACATGCCTCATATTATCATATCGGTTCGTTTACCTCAGCCGCGTTACCACCAAACTCTTTGTGAACTGGCCGTCGATCCCCCTTCCCAGGGACCGCCAGGTATCGGAAAGACGACAAGTATTCTGTGCCTCGCACGAGAACTTCTTGGACCAGCGTACAAGGAGGCTGTAACTGAGCTCAACGCGTCCGACGATCGGTGAGCCCGGCAGCAACGATACCTGTGGAGGATTTGACTTGTTTTGCTCAACATTGGGTGTTTGCCTTGTCTTTGGGCTCGAAACGTGTGCTCGTGCCGTTTCATAGAGGTATCGACGTGGTACGAAACAAAATTAAAATGTTTGCTCAAAAGAAAGTCACACTTCCTTCGGGGAGGCACAAAATTGTCATTCTGGATGAAGCCGACAAGTGAGTATGGTAGTTTCATCACAAACCGAGTGCCGCAAACCTCCTCATGTACCATTTTCGTTTTACTATCGCTTGTCAGCATGACGCCGGCTGCTCAACAAGCCCTTCGACGAACGATGGAACTCTATGCCAACACCACTCGTTTCGCCTTCGCCTGTAACCTCTCTTCGAAAATCATCGAGCCCATCCAGTCACGATGTTCTGTGCTTAGATACGGAAAGCTGAGCGACAAAGAACTTTTGAAACGATTGGAGGAGGTGTGCGCGTTCGAGAAGGTAGGTATCCATTCCACGAACTTCTGATAATCCAAAGCTTACTGGGGTTCAGGTCGAGTACACCCTCGAAGGCTTGGAAGCCCTCATTTTCACCTCGGAAGGTGATATGCGACAAGCACTCAACAATCTTCAGTCCACCCATGCAGGCTTTGGCCTCGTTACCGCCGACAATGTATTCAAAGTGTGCGACCAACCGCACCCCCTCTATATTCAGAAATGCATCGACCACTGCCTCAAGGCAGAAATTGAAGAAGCCGTGAAGGTTATCGAGGAGCTGTGGGGTATGGGGTACGCCGCTGTAGATGTGGTAGGGACATTATTCAAGGTCGTGAGAGGTCATACAGGCATGCCCGAGGTAGCAAAACTCAATTACATCAGGGTGAGTTTTCGCGGCGTCGCTCCCCACTGAAACGTTGCCACTAATTGTCCTCCATCGACGCGTTTAGGAGATTGGTTTTGTTCACATGCGGATTCTGGAGGGAAACTCTTCCCTCATACAAATGACTGGACTCATTGCACGATTATGTCAATTGATGATGAATGCAAAAGACTTCCAATTCAAGGCAGTAAACTGTCCCACAGCATAACCACCTGTACAGTACAGATTGTTTTAACATTCGATATTTACCATTTGCAATAAAGCCACACCAGATCAGCCACTGTTACACCTTCGTCAGCGTCCACACCTCATCAAAGGTGTGCACACCATCCCCTACAGTTGGTGGTTTAGTTTTCAACAAGCCCTTCACAAGTTGGGGCAAAGTTCACTTACAGCCACCAAACAAGGCAATACCTCCCCCGTGTTCCCACGCCGCGGAACCAAACCATGCGCACGGCTTTATTGGATCACAGTCGCGAGTTATGTATCTTGGCAACAAGGAAGGTGATTCTCCTTGAATAAACGCTGTCGATATAAACCTACATTGGCTTCCACATAACCTTGACAGGGTCCGACAGAAATAGCGAATCAAAATCTTTCTCCAGCGTCGGTTGAAAAGGTGTCTCGTGGACGGTTGTGTCCATTTCAACAATCTCCAAGGCCCAAACGTCGGAGTGGTACGTTCCGTGGCCCGTCCTGCCTGACGGGCTTCTGGTCTTTTCGCCGCAGAATAGGAGCAAGTGATCGCCAATGGAACAATAGTGAAACCCGTGGGCAGAGCGCGGGGTGGGTACGTCCTTCCTCATCACGATTCTGCCACCCGCCCACGCCTCTGGAGAGCCCTCTTCAATGTAAGGATTCGAATACTCTTCATCGACAATATGAACTGTGTGGTTGAGGATCTCTGGAACGCTCCACCTCCTTGATCGTGTGTCGAAGCAGTACAAGAAGTCGGATTCAGCGCTACCATCGACCCATCCACCGAATGCAAACAAATATGGGCCCACTGCAGTAACACCAGATCCTTCAATTGTGCCGACGTGATGCTTTGAAGGGAGGTGACTCTCTGGCCCGTCCAGCTCTGTCCATCGGTGAGACGTGGGGTCATAGTGATGGAGTGATGGAGGCTGATGGTTTCGCCAGTGGGTACCACCTGCAAAGTAATATATTCCGGTCTGTAAAGGTTCGCTATCTTAGTACACAAATGCTGGACGAAGTGACCAATACTCACATAATGTGCCACAAGTGACGCATAGCTCTTCGGCTTCGGAACAGCACCCAATCCTTTTTCGAAGGTCCATTTCTCAGTAGCCATGTCGAACGCGAAGATTCCGTTGTCTGCGGCATACTGCCCGCCTCCACCCCACATCCGACCGCCCATTACATAGAGCTTTCCTTCGTGTACACAGTATCCCGTTCCGTACCTCGGATCAGGCGCCGGCCCTAGTGGTTCACTTGTGTTTCTCTCAGCCGAACTCCATAGTCATTATTATTTCCTTGTGCTTAACGTACATTCGCTTGATCCACATGTTTGTGCCGAGATCGTAGACGTAGCTATACATTAACGCGCCGCGGGAGGTTAGACAGAAGAAAAATTCTTCGGGGAGTCCATTTCATGACACGCACATGGCGTCGTCTCCAGGTTGGCGAGGAGCCGGTTCTCCACTCCAAACATAGAGGAGATGTTCGTGGACCCCGACGGCGAGACAGGACCTCTTCATTGCATAACACGCTTGAATGATGAGATTCGTCGATGCACGACAGTTGGCGGACTACGAGGCTTACGGCAGAAGGAGCCATAGTCGTCAAGCCGCCTCCAATGAAGGTTTCAAAGAAGCTTTGGCGACGTGCGTTGGACACGTTTGGGTGGCAATCCCATCGATATCTGGCAAGGCTTTCCAAGAGGATCGCGATGGACTTTCGCTTTAGCTTCGATTCGGTATTTCCTGTCATCATGGTGGAAAAGTCCGGGAAAGGGGGAGACACGAACCTCCCTCCCTCAGTGAGGGCTCAAGCAACTAAAAGTGCAATTAATTCTATTTAACAATGTTGCGTGTCAGTATTTCATGGGCGTACTTTTTCGCCTTATGTTTCGGTAAACATTGAGATGGTGAGATTCTGTCGAACTTGAAACTGTAGCACAAAGGAGTAAGGCGGGGGACTAAGACAAACTGAAGAGTACCAACCCGATGGATTTATAAAAGGCAAGTGCAGATTTGTTGGCTAACATCGCCATCTGGTGAATACGTGTGACTACCACTGAAATTTCGAGAGGTAAACTCACTCTTGAGAACGGTCAACATGACTCTGAGGAAGCCGCACGCTTGTCCAACTTTATCCAGCATCATCATCAAGTGCTTTCCTAGTCCATTTTTCTGGAAAGGTGAATCCACTTGAAGTTCATAGCTTCCGTGGTTACCACAATCAGTGTTCTTTACCCGCTGAAGCGATGATTGGAGAAAAGTACCAATAAACGATTGCTTCTCGCTTTGACGTATGCGTTTCTTCTGTGCAGAACTCAAAAGATACGAACGCGACTGGCTTCACAACAGACTGGTTTAATCTTCATCTTACGTGGGCAACTTCCATTGGCTTTACTACCTCACCGGTGATTCCATTATGAGCATTAGGTCTTTGACATCCGACATTGCTTGCATCAGATTGTTCGTCATGATCAGATGGTCCATCCAAGAAAGCAACGGCATATCGCATATCAGCGCCCATCATTTCCTGGCGTTTCACTTCGTCTCCGTCAGCAGAATCTGGCCATTTCCAGTCCTCATGCTTGGTGGCATTGTAGCTTTGCCGCAAAATCATTGGAATGCAGGGAAGATTCAAGTCACACGAATCCTCACAGGTCCTTCATGTTCCTCTTCGTAAGCTCGAAACACCACACCTGGAGATCTCCAGGAAGCTCATCGGCACGAAAGAGACGGATGTGGAAGAGTTTTCTTCGCAATACAAGGAGAATTAATCGTCAGTGCGGGATACGCTGAAAACCATCATGCCTCCGGAACTCACTGCGTCCATCTTGATTCGAGGAACGATCCATCTTCTAATGCAGAAACTAATTCAATCGTGTTCAACTTATTTGATGCGATGACATGGTGGAGTCGATTTGATGGGGAACTTCAACAGGTTCATTTCTTCAAAGATCCCCGTCACTCTTACCTTGGATGCTGCTCTAGCCTTCGCGTCCTCAGATAGCGTTTCGATGTTCCCAATCAGTGTGTGCATCCGATAAATCTTCTTGTTAGAACTTTCTACAGAACTAATTTGTAATGCGAGAACAACATGATAAGTTACATTTAATGGAATAATTACCCAAAGAAAACGGATATGCAAGTGTTACGTCAACCCAGAGTTTCCGACGCCCATTTCTGTAGTAGTACCGCAACGGTCTCCACTGTCGGGAGATTATTATGGGTGCCAATACTTGAAATGAACAAGAAAGCAGAGCCATGAATATCCTTGGCTCGTCCTGGCAAGCTGACCCGGAATAGGGAGCCATCCCGTGAGCTCAATTGAGTCGGGATAGTTTCCTTGAGGTTTGAAAACGCCGCCATATCGAAGATTGGATCTGCCAACCCCACATCCTCTCTACCAGCAATTGCGTTGAATATTTCGAAACTGTTCTGCATGGGGATTTCTGCATCACGAAGTCCATGGACGATGAAGATGCGCGGTTTGGTGGGTTGAAAGGCTCGAGGAGACGAGAGTCTGTTTCCCTTTAAAGCGGTAGCCTGCGTCGGTTCCTTTATGACGACACGTTCTGTGCTCGAGGTGAGCATGTTCCGTAGCCTCCGCATCTCCGCAACATTGTCCCACTGTTCGGTCATCCACGCTTTGGCAATGTCAATCGTTTTCTGTCTTCCCAGCAATATAGTGAATGGAACCAGTAAGGGGAATGTAGCATACGTGGATGCGGCAGATGGAAGTGAGGAATAAGGGCAAAAGAGTAGGAGGGAGTGCGGTGTACAGTCGGTGGAATTTGCGTTCTCCGGATTGGAGAGGTGGCGGTACAGAAAAGAAGCTGGACCAGTTCCCAGAGAGTGTCCAAACAGAACGATACGAGATGGCGGTACTGACGGAAACTATCATGAGCGACACAATGGCCATGTTAACGAGTAGTTTTCGTTTACATACCGCCTCTGGAGATGGCCCATTTCCATGCAGCTATTGCGTCTTCCTTCAGCCCTTGTTCGGTTGGGGTGACGCGCTGAGAGTCGCCAAAGCCACGATACTCAGCAACCAAGATGTGTGCTCGTGGGTCAACTCTCTTGATGAGCTCCACCGTGGAAAGTCTGTAAGGAAGACCTCGATCCCCAACGTTTCCGTGAAAGTATATCCAAAGCTTTCTCGTCTGGCGGTTTGTGTCCGCTGAAAAATCGAGCGAAGCGTCGAATTCAGCATCTAAAGTCAGAGGCGGCACATCGAGAGGAAGTATATGCCAGCCGGAAATGTGTACACTGTCCGCTGTGGTTATCTTGACTGTCCTCGCGGACCCAGCTGGAGATTACGGGGGGTTAGATGTGTTTCGAAGAAACGAAGCATGATTCGCCCACCTCTCCATTTCCCTCTCTCGCAAGGATCGCGCACGTCATACCAAAACGGTCGAAACCAGTGTCCATAGAGCAGTTTTTGAAGATCCGGAAACACCAAGAGGATGGCAATGAGTGGAGAGGCCACGATGGACGCCAGAGTTGCCTTTGAAGACGCGGTCAGAGCTGACCGTAAATTCACTTCCAGAGATGCTTACAATAGCGACTTTCAAAGCTTCCATGGGTGTCGGTGGTTCAGTCCTGGCCATCGTTGTGTTGGAGAAATTTGAGGAGTGGCCCCACTCAACGAGAACAGGTAGAGCCAAGGCCGCGACGCAAAACGTGTCCGCTACCCTTGGCGATCGAAAACTTTATCTCTCGTAATGCTTGTTTCTTGCCGCATTATGCAATTATTTACAAAATCATACAGCTTTTTTCATAAGCTTTTTCTCATTGTCAATCGTTCCGTTTAAAACTCGTTCAACTCTCAACGTCCTCCAAAAGAGCAAAGATATTCCCAGTCGCGCCCGCGAGACTTTCATTCTGATTCGCACTCGCCACCAAAGAGTTCACAGAACTCGTCCGCGATCGTCCCTTTATTCCGTTTCCAACCGTCGACGAGGAGAAGGACGTCGCTCGTTTCCGTTGTTGTCGGCCATGGTGGGAGGCTTCTAGAAACCCTTCTTCATCTGGTACTGGTTGGGGACGACCAACACCAAGACTCTTCCCCTCGAAGCTCTTGCTATACTTCTGCGCAAACTCGTCCATGGCGAACTCCACTCGATGTCCTGTAGATTTTCGCCGTCGATGGTTCACGGCTTCGGTCCAGGCATCACCAGCCTCTACACTCGATTCTATCTTTGAAGCAATAACAGAGCGACCTTTTGCGTTCTCAGGTGCGGGCCCATCACGAGGAGACACGTCCGCATCCAGTGTACTCATTTTGCTCTTAACCACAATCATCGAAATGGAGCGCTTCCGATCATAGTCTTGATGTTTCCACACTCCCTTTCCTCCATCGTCATTAAGGGGGATCATGACGGAAGCATCTTCATCGGAGCTATCCACATAATCGGAATCTCCATCAATCTCATCCTCGTTTATCACAAGAGAGCTTGTTGACGATGCACGAGATGATGCTCTAGGCCCAGTCGGGATGAACGATCTTGGGGGATGGGCGGATGTGCGACCCGATGGTGGACGTTCAAGTGGCAAACGAGGAGCGCTGTAGAGAAATCGAATAGCTGTCAAACACTGAAAGAGATTTACACGGAGGATGAACTCACGTTGGCATGGACTTCCGGCGGACCGATCGCATTTTTACAAAGTGTATGAACTCAGTCACTGTCATTAACGGTCTGTGTGGGATTAGATCAAGTAAGCCGCCCAAAGGTTTCGGTGCATACGAACACTTGCATTGTAGGGTGGGTCTCTTCCGATTTATTCCGAGCGACTCTTTTCATCACAGTGACACTTCTGTTTTTCCCTTCATCCAGTGACTCGGTCTGTAGGGCCCAATGTGAGTTCGCGTAGTTGTGGATGAACCGTCGGTGGTGTTCGCTCGTGGGCGGGAAGTAGTAAATGGATCGACTTTAAACAGACGTTTTTATTTTTTGATGGCGCCGGGTGGGAATGTACGCGACGCTCACCTTTGATCCCTCACAAACTCCGTCAGGGTGGCATCAACTCGTGCAACAAACTCGGGGTAGATCTTTGCATGGCTCAGAATTTCTTCCGTGAAAGAGGGCAATCTTTGGAAAGTTCGCGCACAGTGAGGGGAAGGTTGAAATTGGAAACGAAGCTCCTACGAACCCATCTTGCTCGCCCTTCGTTGTAGCATGACGTTCAAACTTCAAAAGAGTTTCGCAAATCTCGTCACACTTCAACTGGACTTCCGGCATCGAAGGGTCAGATGTACACCACGTGCAAGTGCGAGTATCCTTGCGACGGGTACAAGGGCACCTTGCCTCGTACTGGTGCAATTTAGGCAGGGCCTTTTGGGAACGTTAAAGCGAGAAACAAACCTTGGTGCCACAAGGATCGTCCTTCTGGCATTCTGTTCCTGGGTGACATGGCTTGCCACAAGGGTGGCCACAACCGCGAGGTACTACGCAAGGTCTTGTGCACTTGACTGGTTGCGAGCGCATTGAAAGAAAAACGTCATTTCGAGGTCCAATTCTAACGAGTAGACGAAATCACCCACTTCCTACAGGCAAACAGTCTCCGGCGTGACAAGGTTTTTCGCATAGATGTAAACCACACAAAAGAGTTTTTGCACAAACTCTCCCGCAAGACGCTGCAGATTTCCTTTGGCACGGAACATTCGGAACAGGTCTGTCATGAGAGGGGCACTGTCGAATGGTGAGCACCTGGTTCAGTGGAACAAGAAGAGCAGTGACGTCACGGACCTCAAATCTGCACTAAACGTGAGTGTTTACTCACAGCACAAGGTGGACACGGTACATCTTCCGTATGGCAGGGATGTGTTGACAAAATAGGATGCCCACATTGCTGCGGTCTGCCAGGCAGCATCAGACGCTGTCCCCAATCTCGCAGGCGCGTGGACGTACCTTTCGCAGGGGAAGGGACATTCTGGTACCGAAGTGCCACAAGGAACTGGTGCTTTCTGGCAGCAGAGTAGACTGTCAGTCTCACTAAAAACGAAACATAACAAACAAAACTCACCACTACCGTCCTGCCGCATCCACATCGCAGCTCAGTCATATCGGTTTCGAGGCATGGTCCGCAACGGCCCGGGTGGCATGGGGCCTATCTCGTTGCTTGCTTACCGCAACATACTTCACCTAGTATTTCACATGGATCCTCACCTTGCAGTTGTGTTTTCCACACTTAAGGAGCTTCCCGCAAACTCTATCACACCAATGTTCTTCCACCTCGTCTGGATCCCACATCGCTTCATTATCATCCACTACCGGTTCATTGTCTCCTTTCAGGTCCACCGGAACCCAGGATTTTCTGCGCTTCAGTCCTAATAAGTGAGTTGCATGGATGGTGTTTGGTGGGATCCGATTGGGACAACAGATTGCATCACAACGATGTAAACCGCATGATAGCAGTGTATGGCAAGGTGTTAGACAGACTGTAGGTATCCAGGGACGTATGAAACCATGACATCAATTTCGCAGCGCCCGAATCCTGACCAACCATTTGCCCTAGAACCCCGACGTCCAAGCCCTCCACAAGAAGTAGCTGTCGTCGTGGCTCCACACCGGCAAGAAATGTTGACCTTCCAACAGCGAACAACAATGAGGCAAGTTGGAAATGTCCGGCAACTGCGGTTCACGACACACCTGTACTTCACAAGTGGGGCAAGGGCCATCGTGACACTTCTTTGGGCATTTATGGCCACAAGATAGGACTTTGGAGCAAGGGTTTCTGACATAAAACGAGGATTTGGAAACCATTGTCTACTCCTGGTAGCAACAACACTAACCGACAACCGGTAAGCCGATCTGTACAACGGCTTCGTTTTCCTCGCACTCCAAGCTCATCCTCAGTAACTTTCCCACAAGCGCAAGTGAGCCAGACAGACGGGTCACGATGACAAAGGGTGTGTGTCTCAGTGGATGGTGGACTTTCGTCGGTGGTTGCTACCATGACATGACAGGGGACCGAGCATTTGTGGACACCGCAAGGCAAATTCCTGAAATCGAACTAAGGTTCATGGACGCAGGAAAGGAGGCGTTGGAGAGGACTCACGCGCCGCAAGGTGTATCGCACCTCCATTCGAGGACATGCGCTGTTCCATTTTCCTCATCCTTTTCTGAAATTGTGGGTGTCCGGTTTTCCGCTCCATTCTCGAGCCACTCCTGCGCCTCTGTCGCATCGATTATCCACCCGACTTCCTTCGGATGCTCGTCCGAGCAGCGAGACAGCAGAAACGATCGTTTACATGGGCAAGGATAGAGAACAGGGCGGGGGCACGGTGGACACGGGCCTGTTGAGGTTTGTGAGTATCTGAAGATGCTGCATGATTCATCGATCCCACCTCCGTGGCAAGTTTCCCCGCAGAAATGACCAGGTGCACCACAGTCTAGCTGTTTTCCGCATGGCTGTTCGCATGGATAGCCGGGAACATCCTCTTCGGGTTGCCGCACGGACCCGCATGGGAAGGCAATGGGAGTGTTATGGGAAGGGCATGGTACATGAACGAGCCGAGTACACTCTATTGGGCGACAAAATGACTTTGAGGAGAGTCATCTTCACCAACTCGATGCCGCATACCCACGGTTGCAGAGCCCTGGATGGCACACATCCTCACACGAATGATTGCAACCGCTAACATTCTCTTGTAATTGTTTTGGATCTTCACCGGCTTCGTTGTCATCCATTGTTGCTCGTTTACTGTGCGAGCGCCAAAGAGGTTTGCCGCAAATACCCCCGCAAGAGTGAGGGAGAGCATCGCTTGGTGGTTGAGGATTGGTAACAGAACCTTCCAGTAAAGAGTTGAGGTGAAACCAACGCCGTCTTCGGTACACGGTCCAGTTGACATACCACACCAGCACTTGTAGCTGTCCGGAATACCTTCTTGGAAGCATTGGCAGTTGGGGCACTTCCATTCAACCTCATTAAGCTCCGACGGTGGCGGCGGGAAAGGCAGCGGAGTTACTGGACACGCTCGGCAAAGAATAAGATTCGCAGGGAGAAGTCGAAACCGCAAAATACTTACATTCTTCCTCCGTTGTCTTGGCCCAACAGTGGATACACGGCAGATGGAACACAGTGAAGCAGTCGCGACAGGCCCAAACCCTGTGTTGAGACTTGATGACGCCGATGCAGATAGGGCACTAAATTCAGCCTATTAGCACTCCGTAGTTGAGAATCGGACCCAAAGATTTCCACGAATGGTGTCATTCAGCTTGCAACGAATCCTGATATCCTCACCTCAAGCGAGTCCGACAAGAGTGCAGATATAATCTTCGTCCGAGGCACCAGCGAACGCTCGAAGGGGGCTTTGCCACCATCGAGTGCAGATCCATCGTCTGTTTTCCCGCTCTCGTCTAAAGCTCCAGTATCGACCGTCGTTGGAGATTGCGATGGAGTCTCATCAGCTGCGCCGATGGAGTCAGCGTTTCCTTCTTTGAAACGACCCTCGTTACGGTTCTCGATGGCTTTCATCCAGGCAGGACTGGTTGGATCCTTTTGAGCCTTTAGCATCTCTCCATTTTCCGCCGCTGGAAACTGCGCCCGTCCGACTGTTGCAATGATGTCGGCGGGCGCAACGAGTGCACTCATTTTCAAGCTTTTGGAGGGGGCGGTGGGTTGCAAGTGCCACCCTGAAACCGTTCGTGTGGGTAACGTGTCGGGATTTTCGTCGCCGGGAAACAAATGTTCTTTTTTTCGGACCCTTTGTTCAATGAGGTAATCTGACAATATTAAGTAATAGGTATAGCTGTAGCATCTCATCCTCGCCACCATCGCAATGCAGGTCTCCCTCGAAGAAGCCCCAACCCCAGCACAACTCCGAAAAGGGCCACCCACCACTTCAGCCGTGGCTCCCTCTGCCATAACGTCCTATGGACAGCATTTCTATCGGCGACTTCGAGGTATGTCACCATGGCGCGGAAACCGTCCAGTGTGTTTGTCACACTTTGGTACCCAAGCTCCCGGCGAATCTTGGATATGTTGAAGGTGTGGTGCTGTCCGCTTTTGCTCACTTCTGCCCGCGTGAGCAATAGTACTGTCGGAAAGCGGAGGTAGGGCGAAAGGAGCCGGAAAGAGAGCTCCAGGAAGTATCCCGTACGATAGATAATAGGTAGTGGGACACTGAAGAATGGTCCATACATTTTATACAGGGGGATCTGGCATGAGTCATGCTGTTAGCAAGAGGCCAACGCCCCAGAGCGATCACGCAATTACTCACAAGAGTCTCTTGAAGCAGCGCGAAGTTGTTCCTCGGGTCCCCATCACTGACGAAGTATGCTGTACCCTTACCAGTGATAGAATCCTGGTTAGTGTCTGCTGTAGCGGCGGCGTCCTTTATGAGTTTGACTGCCGCGAGCATATGGGAGAGAGCAAGGTTGTCCACGTGTGTCCAGCTGTATCGTCGTACAAGGATTAGTATCTTGCGGCTCAAGCCAAGACACTCAACCAGTGGCCACTTACTCTACAAGATTGTTTGGATATCCATATCGAAAGAACAAGGCGTTGAGTTTGATGGCGTTGCTTTCCAGGAAGAAGAGTGAAGGTGCAAATCAACGATGTGGGTGACTGCACACTCACACAATCCGCTTAAAGTGACGTTCCTCTCCTTCGCCATAAATTCCATTTGTACGAATCGCCGCGGTAAGAAGGATGGAACTCAGTGGAGCCGAGCATTGCAGCGTATCTCCTGCTTCTCCAGAAAATTTCGTCCCGTTGGCAGCGAGAATCGCACTTTCCGCGATAGCTTTGGTGCGAGAATATTCGTCAGTGTGTTCGTTGAGAGGGTAGACGGGATACGTTTCATCCGCGTTCTCGATGGGTTGGCCTCCAAAGACAACGTTGACGGAAGAGGTGTATATGAGAATAGGGACGTGTGAGGTGATGCAGGCTGAATACACAATTGATTCCCGTTGTAAGCTCGGGTTAAGACAGAGAATCAACATTCTCAACTCACCTTGAAGGACATTGTGGGTGCCATCAACGTTCACCCTTCTCGTTTGACTGAAATTCAACATTTCCACTCCAGACATCCCATACGACGCCACGAGAAAAACTATATCAGCGCTCGAGAGCGTTGCCTCGAGGGTTGTGGGGGGTTGTTCGGTAACGTCTATCTTTGAAGTCGTCACTTCTTGGTGAAACTCTGAACGATCCAAATGGGTTGCCTCACAGTGACAAACGAGAGTCGTCCTTCTCCCTTCCACCATTGAAATTTGTCCTGCCGACCATCAAATGATGTTGGGAGATGCGCGTCAGCGAGACACACGTGTTGGACCCGTGTATCCTCGAGCAGATCATGCACAAGGTGACGCCCAAAGAAACCTCCGCCGCCAATAACAACTGCTTTCCGACCATCGAGTGCCGACCAGTCATACTTGGAGAAATGCTGGGGCACCAGTCCGTCAGAGATGGGCGGGGAGGTATCGGGTCCATACCTATTCCGACTCAGCTGCTGACAGAATTGATGGCCGACGGGGGAAATGCGGGAATGGGAAGAGAGAAACGGAAATAAGGAAAGAGATCGAGTGGCTCCCAGTGTGCAATCGCGTGGATTTGCTTAACTGACTGAGTCTTCACTTATTGACCGCAGGCAGCAGACCACACAGCTCCAAATAAGACACTTCCAGAACGGCACCACAATGCCCCATTCCCCACCACCTCGCAGACCTCAACGGCCTTCCAGCACTCATATGGTAAAATCACTCTAATATGAACAAGAACATGGACTAAGTACTGACTGTAAGTAGAGCTATGAATGTTGCCTGCGACTCTGGACATATTGTGACATGGGAAAGCACCACTACATACGCGTTAACGCTCTGAACCACGCTGGAGTCTCGAACTGCTCACAGAATTGGAGAGGGTCACTCGTCTTGAAACACACGTTCCCTCGAGGCAATGCAGGAGCAAGTTGTATTTCACTTGAGGTTGTAAATTTATGTACGTCTTCACGAATTCACGATATTCAGCGGCACCGATCACCGCTCTGGGAGACTTGAAGGTGAATACAGTGAAAACTGGGCAAAGTACACCCGTTGGTTGACCAAAAGTCCCTAGAGATATAGCAGTAGGAGGAAGGACGTGGGAGAAAGAGCAGAAAATAGGCCCGGCGTCCTAATTCCGTATATCATCTGATTCATGGCTGTGGCACAGATTTTTGATAACGGTGAAATCGCGAGATCCCTCACCCACTTCGGGAGGATCTTCATACCAATTCATAAAGGGTTTTCCCTTCATTCCGATCCAATCTTGAGAGTCATGTCCGTCGAAGAGAAGGAAACACCCATCGCATTCACCCAATCGGAGCAGACGGTTGTGGACACACTCCCCACGAAGGAAGATCCGGACGCTGTGGGTGGAAAAGGAGAGGAGAAACAGCCGCTCCACACGAGGGTTTTGAAGGCCGTTTCTACCCGCGAAGGGTGGTTTGGTGAGTACATTCCATGTGTTCCTCCTTGTGGAGGGTGGTGGGCGTTACCCTCTCATCTCACCATCGTTTGTTCTTTTGTGCCGATTGGAACAACCCTGTGCTTCTTCTAGGCGACTACGACTATGCTTGGCTATGTACACCCCAGCTTCCCTTCCTGAGCAAGCGGGGCGAGGTGCGAAACGTTCGCTTCCAACCTTGGTGATCGGTGACTCATCTTATCGTTTTCTTGTCACAGCCCCCATTTTACGGCGTGAACGATGTAAGAACCGAATACGCTGTTCTAAATCGCAAAAGCTTTCATGGCCTTTGCCCATCTTAGAAAATCCCGATCTTCATGGCCGCCGTTCTTGGACTACAGCACGCGTTGGCCATGCTTGGGGTAAGTTTCTCGACTATACGATGGACTACGACAAAAAATTAAATCGCGATGCTCTTCCAATAGGGTCTTATTACTCCGCGTAAGTTCTGGACGTCACGACACTCCTCGTGAGAAATCAAATCACGATTCTCAATCAATCGTCAGCAATCGTGCTCGGTGGCGCTGGAGACGGACACCTGAACCTCGACGCTGACTACAAGTGAGTTGCGATTGTCCTGACTCCTGACTCGCCGTCGACTAACAATAAAGCACGTGATAGAAACTACATGATCTCGGCCGCTCTCATTTCGTGCGGTATCCTCACCATTTTCTCCATCACTGCGCTCCCCCTACCTGGAAATCGCCAACTGGGTACCGGTCTCATCTCCGTCCTTGGAACCTCGTTCGCCTTCGTGCCCGTCGCGGAGGCTGGATTCAAGCAAATGTACTCGAGCGGCTTTTGCAAGACGATCATCGGTGCAGATGGAACCAGTGTGCCGCAACCGTGCCCTGAAGCTTGGGTGAGACTGTTCTTTTAGCCACATGACATAAGGGTGTTCGCTCAATGTCAATTTAACCTTGTGTGAAGGGTGCTTTCCTTGGTACTTGCATGCTCTGCTGCTGGTAAATCCGTTGTGGCTTCAATTCATCCCCGACTCCCCCATGACTGTTTCCTTGCCCAGGATTGAGATCGCCCTCTCGCAGCTTCCTGCCAAGACGATCAAGAAAGTCTTCCCTCCCCTTGTCTCTGGTATTGTTCTCACCCTCGTTGGAGTCGAACTCACTGGTACAGGAATGAAGGTGCGGGCGTAGACCTCTTTCTTTTCACCGTTTGTCACAACTCACTCCCACATAAAATCAACTAGTACTGGGCTGGTGGTTCCGGACCTTGCCTGTCCCGCCCCGCCACTGGATTCTTTTCGAAGTGTCCTAACATCGCCGCACCAAATGGTGAGGGACGGATTGTGCTCACTTGTCACACGATTGCTCAATTTTCCTTTTCCGATCCTTAGCTGTTCCTTGGGGCCACGCCAACTGGATCGGTCTTGGTTTCAGCGTATGGGTCACCATTGTGTTGATCGAGGTGAATGGTGTCTTGTGATCACCCCAAATTGCGTCATCTGAACATGATCTTCCGTACAGGTTATTGGCTCGCCATTCATGAAGAGCGCCTCTGTTGTTATTGGTCTTGCTGTTGGCTACATTGTGGGTCTTCTTGTATGTTGCGACCCCAATGTACCAAGTAAACTGATCGTTTTTGTGCTATTGTCGTAGATTGCCGCCGCTACGGGCTACATTTCGACTTCAGGCATGAACTCAGCACCCGCAGTGACTTTCTTATGGGTGAAAACGTTCCCGATCTCGATCAACGGACCACTAGTTATCGTGAGTGAGGGAAGGCGTTGTAAGATACACCGAGCAGCACTCACCCGATTGACCTCGTAGCCGTGTCTGTTCGTTTTTATTGTGTTGACGCTCGAGAACATTGGAGACGTCACAGCCACTTGCGATGTCAGCAACGTTGAAGTTGAGGGACCCGGTACGTCCACATTGAAATCGATTTCTTCTTGGTCGGTGGCTCACGGCAATCAACCTCCAGTATTCGAAAAGCGAATCCGTGGAGGCTTGCTCGCAGACGGAATCGCAGCGTTCATCTCCACCCTCTTCACCAACGCTCCCGTGACAACGTTTGCACAGGTGAGAAGCCACATCTTGCTTATGACGGAACATACCCAAATACTCATGGCCTATCCCCTCTTCTTAATTGTAGAACAACGGTGTCATTGCCCTTACGAAGTGCGCGAACAGGCAAGCAGGCTACTGGTGCTGCTTCTGGTTGATCCTCGCGGGTGTCTTCTCCAAGTTTGCTGCGTTGTAAGTTCAAAACCTCAGGGTTTTGGCACCCTTACCAGCTTATCAATACTGTTTTCTTGCCTTTAGTATCACTGCTATGCCCGACGCAGTGCTTGGAGGAATGACGTCTTTCCTGTTCTGCAATGTCGCGGTTTCTGGCATCCGCATTCGTAAGTGATCCAATGTGGATGTGCAAGAAGAGATTGTCGCTCACCACCCTCCCCAATCAAGTCGCGTACTGCAAGTGGACCCGTCGCCAGCGCTTCATCGCCTCTTGCTCCTTCTGTATTGGGTTGGGTGTGATCATTGTGGTACGTTCAGCGGTGTGAATGGTACCGTTGAGTGTGAACCTACAATGTGGTTTTGCTCCCATTAGCCATCCTGGTTCACACACTTCTTCACATACGCGGGCGACAACGCCGCGCTCAAAGGCTTCTTGGACGCTATCAGCATTGTGGTAAGTTGCTCTGTCGGGTCGGCGTGCCTTCTTGCGAAGCAAGTGTGCGCGACGTCGCTCACAAAATTCCATCACACTTCTCCATCAACAGGTGTCCACAGGCTACTGCATCTCAGGCTTCAGTGAGTCCTCCGATTACCTTAATCACTCGTCGTCGTCACTCACACCGCCCCTCGAATCCAGTTGCCATCTTCCTCAACCTTGTGCTCCCCGAGACGGACGAGAGCACCGAGATCCAGTCTCGCGTTCACGCACACTAATTAGGTCGCACAGTAACTTTTCAGTCGCCTGTTTTGGTACCTAGGCGATTCGCGATTTAATTTTATCTACACCGGTTACTTAAAATCATAATACATGAGTTGCTTTCATCCGTTCTAAGATATGGTGATATGAAGAAGAAAAAGAAGAGGAATCCAGGTAGGCACCGACACCGACAGTCGAAAATACAGCATCACAACATCCAAATATGAAACAAGAACAGACCTATTCCACACGCCAAGATCCCAGATCCCAGATCCCCATTCCCAATACATAAACTCTCTTCAGAAATCAGAAGGTCTCATTCGCAATAGCCTTGATGACGTTCTCCCACGTCTTCTTCCTCAGCGTGCCGTGGAGAAACCAGTTCCCTTGGCTGTCCTTGCCCATGCACACGGCGGCATTCCGCGACCCGACGACACCCTTGATGGTCGCGTCGGGGTGCACGTAGGAGGGCACTGCGCGCTTCTTCTCGCCCTCCGACGAACCCACAACCGCGGCGCCAAAGTCCATTTCGAACATTTTGGCCTTTGTCCAGTTAGTGAACACCACGAATGCCACGTCCGACTCGCCAAACAGCGGGGAATGCCCCGCTTCCTTGGTCGTCTTCCAAATCAGCCTCTGCTGGGCCTCGACCTGGGCCCTTGTCGACTGTGCGACCAGATCCCTCCGCACGCGGTTGGCCACCTGCCCGAGCGGGAGGGCCGTGATCTCCTGCAGGGTGAACAGCGAGTTCATGAACACGGTCGCGTTGGACGTGTACGCGGACGTGGGCGGGATGAGCACGGGCTCCGTGGTGCCGATCAGCTGCCGCGTGTTGAACACGTTCATAAGCAGGACGGATTTGGAAGGCTTGGCGCTGCGCGACCACGGCTCGGACCGGAAGACCAGGCTGTTGTACCATGCCGCCAGCACGTCGCCGTCCGAGAGGAAGGGCTTGGACGGGTCCGCGGCGTCGGGCACGATGGAGGCCTTGTCGGCTGATGCGAGGTCGGAGAGCGCGCGGGCCTTCATCTTGGCGAACACGGTGGGCGGGATCACGATCACGCGGTCCTCCTCGGCGGGGTGCATGAGGGGTTCGAGGACGAGGTTGGCGGCAACGCGGAGCATGCCCAATCCGCGGATTTCGCGGTCTTTGAGCACGTATTCCTCGGCGTGGGCTTTGCGCGGGTCGGTGGCGGGGACGGGCTCGCTCATGGAGATCAAGGGGTCGACGTCGTACCCGACGAATTCCTTCACAGGCTTGCCCTCAAGCTCTGCGCTCCAGGCTTCGAGAAGTGCTCCGATACCGAGCCCGTCAAGCATGGTGTGCATGAACGTGAGCGTGATCAGCGTCGCGTCCTTGAACGAGTTGAAATGGAGCGCGAGCTGAGGGCGGTCCTCGAACAGCCAGTGCGTGAGGTCCGTCGGCGTGCTCGCCGGGACCAGGAACGAGCGGAAGAGGCCAGCGTGTGGGCTCACGGAGAGCGAGTCTGAGCCCCCGCGTGGAAGACGGGCGGCGATGGGGTGCAGCCCGATGGGCACGGCGTGCGTGGCCCGCGTGAGTTGGAATGCGGGGCGGGTGGGCGTGTAGGATTGGGGGATGTGGTACTCGAGATGGCCGGATTTCTGGTGTTGGACAGAGAAGTGGCAAAAGGGTCAGACCCAGATTCAGTCGACACCCCAACAGTGCCCAGTCCATCCACCCTTTTTCCTTCGCACTTGTGCCTTCATGCATCCATCCTGTGGAACATTCCGCATAGAATATTCGCCTCGCGACTTCATTACACGCTCCGTGCCTGGATCACTCGCCGCTCGGACGGCTCGGTTCTCCGTGCTTCGCACTGCAGACCTCGCAACTCCACTCGGCTCCGCCTCGTTCCGATTCGTCTACTCACGTTCAGCCTCACTCTCGCGCCCAATTTCTTCCACCCCGGCCGGCCCAACAACCTCCCGAGGGCAGCCTCCATCATATCGACGTCAAGGGGCTGGTCGAACCTGAAGGTGACATGCATGCATATGTCTCTGAAGGACTGAGTGTCGTCGACGTGGTGCATGCGCACGACTGTGTCTGCGGAGTTGGGTGCTGGTGGTTTGTTCCCCCCGATGCCGAGGAATCGTGCGAGTGCGGCAGCCATGCGGATGCGGATGCGATGGATCAGAGGTGGAGAGAGAGAAGAGAGAAGAGAGAGAGGAAAAGAGGAAAACGGGCAGAGGGTGTGCGTGCAGTGTCCTGTCAGGTGGAGGATTCTGTGTCCCAGAGGGTGCGTGTGGGGGAGCGGCAAAAGAGACAAAGACAAAGAATGGATTGCACACCTGCGGAGTCTTTTCTGCTGCCGCTGTCGTGCGTCTGCCCTTGATCCGCTGCCGTGTCGCTCTCCGAGTGTGAATGTGTCCTGCGAGGGAGCCGACAACCAATCGTACGAGTGCCTCCGCCATGGCGTGTGGCGGAGAATGCGTGGGCGAAGTGTGGCACGTGGCACATCTTAGGCGCACTTGGGCGTATCCCTCGGCCGGGAGACAGAGAAAAGGAGAGCGAGAGGGCACCGTGCGATGAGCAGGTTTGGGATTGGGGTGAGGAGTGGGGTCAGAATGGGGAGCAGGTTTTCGGGTCCGGGCGGCTGAGGCGATACACACATATACATCTTTTTTATGTTGCGTTCACTGGCGAGACGGAACGGAACGAGGCGCCGACTGAGACTGTCGAGCGAAGCGACTCGCCTGCCGGAGGCGAATTATCGTACGCAGAGCGGCGCCAGGGGGAAAAACACAACACATTCTCCCCGGAGTCGAATTCACCGCGAAGCGTAATCCTGTCGCCGAACGGCATCGAGGCATAAGCGCGATAGCGTAGGGGGGAAATTTACACTTCTTTGATCGAAACCCGCGACTCAGTTCCCTTACAGTTCCCATAAACTCTCTGCCGCCTCATAGCGCTTGATCGCACACTCCTCTTGTTCACTCGCAAGTTTAGTTAGCAACTGGGGCAATTTTTCATAGCCTTTACTTTCTTGTACAGTATATCCTCGACGTTCATCTCTTATCTTGACGCCGCGGACGCATTGTGTTTGTGAACACACGCTTGAGGAGCTTCGAAACGATTACATAAAAAAAGAAACACATGCACCTCTCGCCCTTCTTCTTTGCCACCCAGAGGGCAGACGTGATCAGCCCGACATGCGACGTGAGTACCTTCAACAAAGCTGACAACTAACTTCCTCGCTCATTCTTCATTCCTCTATACGGCAAATTCAAGTGTGCGAGACTGACCCAATGGTGTTTGTTTCAATTTTTCAAGTGCTCGAGCGACACGCGGAGCCGCCTAAATACGTGAAGTATTCCTGTTCCTGTTCCTATTCCTTGCCCGCTCTGAAAAGAGACTCAAAAGAAGGGAAGGGAAGCCCGGCGTAGTGCCCGTCCAGAGACGGACATCTGGACGGCCACGAGGGTGAGTGTGAGTGGCTTGTGCGTGTGCTTTTGAAACGACAGTCGCAGTCGCAGTCGCAGAGCCCAGTCCAGTGACCGAATACCCACAACGAGACGTGACCGACAATTTGCGGTAGACTGTCATGGATTGTGATCAAAGATGCAGTATGCACCTCCACGTGTCCGCCATCTGACAGACCCTCGTGTTCTCGTGGACTAAAACAAAATCGCAGATTCGCAAGATGGCTTTCATTCTCACCGCTCAATGAAATAATCCAAGTGGGCAGCGGAGAACAAGGAAGCGCCATAAGCGCACGCAGCCCAAAGTAAATGACAAAATGACAATCGTGTGCAGTTCCCCTCTTCAAATACGAATTCTCCCCAACTGCCAACGGTGAACCACATCTTGAAGGCTTCGAACTTGCCCGTTTATTACTCTCACCTTCCTGAGATGAAGAGGGCGAATCTCTGAAGTGAACCCAACGCTGCCGGAGACGACATTTGACATTGATGTTGCAGGTCAAAATTAGTATGCCCCTCTTGCAAAGTCCGAAAGGAGTGTCGCATCTGAAATCGACAGAGGACCAAACCCTCGTTTCAACGGCGCAATCCTCACGAAACGGAGTCCTGTACTTCCAAAATTAAAAATACAACGGTTCTCATGCATCAAGGAAGCAGGATCTCTCATTATTTGTGGGGGGTGGGTCTGCCATCTGCCAGGTCAGGTGGGTTCTCGGGGCGGGGAATCCCGATGTGTGGCGCAGCACAACGGGGTGCGAGCTTAAGTTCCCCTTGCCACCAGGGAATCTTGCAACGAAAAATTCTGACCCACCCTAGATGAAATGCTAGGTCGGGAATGATGCACAAAAAAATGACACGAGGAGCCCCTAGTGGAGCCGATTTCTTCATCACCTAAATATACTGTCCGCGCAAAGTAAAATAAACCAAGCGAATATTCTCGCGGGTGAGATTTTAACCCGGGCGGAGCTGCCCAACCGCAGCCTGGTGCACGGTGCAGACGGAGGCATTGGTGCCTCGCGGTCAGTCAACCAGGGCGGGCTTCAGCGAGTCGAACCAGAGCAGAGCCACAGGTGAGCAGCGGAGGGCGACGGGAGGGGGGCGGCGGGTGCGGGCGGGCCATGTGCGGATGCCGGGTGGGTCCGAGGGCGGGCGGGCGGGGGGGATGGGTTTTTTTGTGGCTTTTTTGGGGAGGTACTCGACACGGCGACACGCGGGCGCGGGAGCGGAGGGACGCAGCAGGAGCAGGAGCAGGGCGATTAAGAAGAGAGGCAGAAGAGGAGGAGAGATTGGTGCCGGCGGGCGGAGGATTCAGGGAGAGAGGCGCGTGCGGAAGTGTGTGTTAGCGCCCGAAGCGGGCGGATCGACAGAGGGAGCACCCGGGCCGAGACGGCGGATTTGAGCAAGGGGTCGCTGATTTGACGGAGAAAGACGTCGCCGGGGTGAGATTCGGGTTTGGTCAGGTGCAAAGAGAACGTTTGACGGGATGGGAGACGATTTTTGGGGGCCCATGATTGTTCCAATGGACGAAACCAGGAGAAGAAGAGTGAAGATTATTGATTTGGATATCTGGGTACGAATTACGGGAGCGGCAGGAGTGACAAGCGATACGGGTGACAGGAGGCGGTGCTTTCATTGTTGGTACATAATCTTTCCAAAGATCTCACCCGAATCTCCCTGCCTTTCACAGTCGCTCCTCCGAATCTCCCTAATCTCCTCCTAATTTCCTTTCCCCCTAATTTTTTTCACCCCCACATGGCCGCTCAGGCCATGCCATGCTTCTGAACTCCGTGTCCAGCCTCCTCTGCACTCCTGCTCGGACACTCTGCGCTCGCACACGCCCTTATACACGCTCAACAACTTTTCCTTCCCCTCGCCCCCTCACGCGCTCTCTGATGCACATCTGGGAACCCCACCCTGTCAACAACCAGCAGCGATCCGTCCCCAGTCAACAAGCACCCACTCAAATCAACCTTCTTCCCCCCGTTCCATCCCCGCTCTCAACGCTCTCCACCCCACCTCCGCTCGCTCTCCCAATCTCGTCGCTCTCCCACCCATCGCTCCACTCCCCGCTGTCTCCCTCGCCTTCACCCCCGTCACCGTCCCGCGCGGCACCAACCGTCGCGCTCTCCCAGGCGCTGGCGACGGCTCTTGTGGGATCGTCGGCGATTGCCGAGGCGCTTAAGATGCACTCGGATGCAAGGTGAGAGTGGTATTTTGGTACGCGGCGATGTGGAGCAACTGGTCTCATCGGAGCGCAAAGGATCTGTTGAGATACAAGATTGGCGGTTTGGGAGTGTTGAGGAAGAGTAGGAACTGAAGGCGTATCGAAATGGAGTGGGGATCGGGGTGCGGGAGGAAGATGGTCCGGACACACTTTCCCTCCATTGGCACGCTGTAGATGCATGGGATCAGTGTTCCGTGAGACGGGGAAACTGTCTTTTGCGTCGCACACATTGGAGCGCGTTCTGGCATTTTCTGATATCCCACTTGTCCTGCATTTTCGATCCACCCGACCCAACCAAAAACGAATATCTCTTTCAATCTCCTCACAAAATGCTTCAACCTCCCTCTTGCCACTGAACCGGTGCACCGCCCAACGTGATCGACCACTCAGAACCCCATCACCATCCCCCACTCCACCGCAAACCCCGACGGCACCCGTTCGTCCAGTCTCCTCCCTCACCTCTGCGCTCTCGCAACTCCACTCATCCTCGCCCCCCTCGGCCAATTTGACATCTCCTCGTCCTCCTCCACGCCAGTCCTCCTCCTCCCCACAACCTCCCAGCCCTTCAACCCCGTCCACACCCCGTCCACCATCCCCTCCCGCTGGCCCTAAGGTTGCTCGCGCCCCAAAGGGCTCGGACGAGACCCACGACGCTGGATCCACCGGCAGCGGCGCCAGCGATGCCACCCAGGACAGCGACGGTACTGCGTTTGAGGTGCACGAGGGAGAAGTGGAGGCCGCCCAGGCCGACATTGAGGCCGCCGGAGCCGGCTTGATGGCCGAGCGCCTCGCCGGGGAAGACAGAGCGGCGCCGCTTGATGACGCCATGGAGGGCGTGGTTGAGGGGCCGCAGAGCAGCCTCTTGATGTCCGTGGCTCCAGCGGCGGACGCGATGGATGTGGATGGCGAGGGCGAGGGCGAGGACGGTGCCGGTGATGCAGCAATCGTGGCCGCTGCGGCTGCGGCTGCAACCCCCGCGGCTCCTTTGGTGCTTGGCGTGCCGCACCCACACACCCACCACCCGCTTCACGTCCCCGCGCACCCGCCACCAACCCACATTCCGATCCCGCCAAACTATCCCCAGGTGACGCATCCGGACGATGTTCCGGCAACCCCGATCCGCGGAGAAGGGCCCTTGGGTGTTCTTGGATTTGAGGGTGATGTGGATGCGGTGGCGAGGGCGTGGGCGGGCGTGAGAGGGCATACAGGAGAGAGTATGGAGGAGGAAGACGAGCAAGAGGTGGTCCCGGTTGCCGGTGGACCGGAGGTGTTTGTGGAAGTGAGCCTGGAAGACCCAGGTCGAATCGCGCAGGCCCAAGGCGGCATCGGGGATCACGAGCCCCTCGCTGTTGGCGGTGAGGCTGTGCAGGATGACGCAGGCGTGCGTGCCGGCGGTATGGCTGGGGCGAGCTTGACCCTGGCTGGATTTGGAGTCGGTGGTATTGCTGCCCTCGCTGGCGTTCCGGGCCTGGACGATGCACTTTTGAGCGCTTCTGGGCCTGGCGTGGCGGTAGATACCGGCGTTGTTGGAGGAGTGGCAGGTGCGAAAGAGGGAGAAGATCTTGCGGAGAAGGGCATGTATTGGGATTTAAGGTATGCGTTGGATTGGATTTGACAAGGAAATGTCAATTCATTGACGTTGTCCATCTTCCCGGAACTATCCTTTATCTCAGGGTTGCCGCTGCTTGCAAACCCAAGAACCCTCGCCCTGCGGATAGGCTTCCTGCAATCTGTAGGGAAGATTGCGGAGAGGACTCATACTATGTTTATGAAGGGAATGGATGCTGGGCCCTCGGCGTCGGTGAGTCATATTGATGAGTTAGTTATGATTGAAGGGAGACTAATTTGCGTGAACCTACTCGGCGTTGCTTCAATGAATATTTTCTCCCCTCAGCCGATGGAGTCGGTGGCTGGACGTCACTGGGCGTCGACCCGTCCCTCTTTGCGTGGGACCTCATGAACTGCTGTCAGGAGGTATCCAGTTCGATGGACCAAGCAACCTCGGCGATCGACCCTGAGCGCGTCCTTGCTGAAGGGTACCGCCGCGTTGTCGATGAAGGGCGCGTGGAGGCTGGTTCATCCACCGCCTGCATTGTTGCAGTTGACAAGGCCCAAGGTATCATGAGGACGACCAACCTTGGGGATTCCGGTGCCATCGTGATCCGGCCCAGTCCCCCGCCCATTGACGTGAACTACCCGCCAACTCCGCTGAGCACCTCCCCTGGAGAGCCGCAGGTGGTTCCGCCCATCCTCCCCTTCCACATTCCGTTCCGCACTACCGATCTCCAACACTACTTCAATGCACCTTACCAGCTATCGGTACTGCCTCCGGCCATGCGGAACGATCCGACGAATATTGTGGATTCACCAGCAGATGCGATTACTGAGGAATTTGAAGGGGGTTTGCGAGAGGGCGATGTAATCGTCGTTGGAACGGACGGTGTATGGGATAACCTCTGGGAAGAGGAGGTGAGGAATTGAAGGGTTTCGAATTGTGTTTGAATTCGCGTTGCTAATCAATCGCCCTGCTTGATAGATAATTGATCGACTCCGTCAAGCGTTGGACGGCTTTGGACCAGGATGGGGCCCTCCGTCTAATTCGTCTCAACCGTCATCGCTTTCACCGCCCGGATCTCCGGCAAGCTCATCGCTTTCTTCCTCATCTTCCGCCTCCTCCACGTCCCTCCCGTTCGAGTTCGACGGCAACTTGGGTGATCCTACTGTGGCTCACCCCGCACCTGCAACCCCTTCGACCGGCCCGGTAGAGCACACTCCAATTCACACGAGAGCCCGGGACCTCGACTCTCGTCTTCTCCGGGCAGCGCGCCAATTGTGCGAGGACGCGCGGGACGCGGCCCGCAACGCGCGCAAACCCAGCCCATTCGCAAGGAATGCCAGAAGGGCAGGACACTTGCATTTCGGTGGGAAGCTGGATGACGTGACACTCTTGATCGCGTATGTCTACAGGACGCCTGGGAACAACGACGGCAGAGAAGAAGTCAGCACAACGGAGTCGAGACTATAAAGAATGGTGTGGAGCGGTGTTATTCGTTTGTGGTGGGGCTCTGGTGGTGTGTGTTTGGAATTCGGAAAGTGTCGTTCAGTTCGGTGGTGGACTATCGTGAATGTTGTTTCTTCCTCGCTAACTATGTTGCAATCTCGGGCGGCACCTAATCTTCGGGTTTGAGAGCAGTCGGTTGGATTTTGGACGGATGCAGCCGGAGAGGCAAGTGTGAGACGTTGAGGTTTGGCTGGCGCTTGTACGGACCGCCAATTTTGACTGGTGCAGACGGCTGGACAATTTGTTATGGGTGGGCGTTTTTTTCGGGAGTACAACCGGACTTTTCTGTCATCAGTTGGCGAGGGGCAAGTTTTGATCGATATTGGGTCTCCCTCGGCCTTGCTAAATTCAGTGCACGACTCGTGCCAGTTATATGGACGGTTGATACTTTCCACAGTTGCCCGTTGTTTCTTTCTTTCCCCCTCTCTTTTACCCTTTCTTTCCTTTCTTTCTTTTCGCTCGCGCGTTTTAGTAGATGTAGGGAATTGGTTGTGTGTAGATTGGTTGTGTCTGTTGTTGTATACACTCATCGGCATGCGCCCGTCTACGTTATCTTACAGCAATTAAACATAGCATCAGGCGCTGAACGTTATGTGGGAGCACCAGGCATGCCAGTCATGTTGGTGTCAAAGTGCACCCTGTGAGCGACCACAGGACCAACTCGACGCCAACATTATTACCCTTGAAATGGCATCCGGCCAGGTGAGCGTCGGCGATGCAATGAGTTCTGTCGAATCAGAGCTGGCCTTGCGACCGTACATCCCTCGCGACCCCGTCTTGGAGCTGCCTGGACTCTACTCACCTCTTCTTGGCGATGGCCTGCCATGGTTGGCAACTTCAGACGACCCAAACATTTTTCAAAACTTATCAGAGAGTGGGCAACGTCTAAATACTACCCGCGTGGAAGAAATCGTGAAGGAAATGGACGACGATAATGTTCCGACTGATCCAACACCACCAGCATGGGTGGCGTATTACGCCCGCCGAATTGCTTCACGTCATAGTGGGGAATACCTCTTTCTGGATGCGGGGACCGTCGTACCGCTCTCGGGCGAAGGTGATCACAATGTAAACCCAACGGCCCTGGTGGAATCATACCCAATGTATCCTTTTCATCGACTGAGGGACCATAACGATGGGTTTGTCCTAGTTGCTCAATCGTACAAGGCTATCGCCCGGATCCAACACGAAGAGACACGAGCTCTGGTGTTCGCTGCAATCAAACGCTTTCTGACGTTTGGGTACCCGGTCCCAGGATTTTCAGGCGACCGATGGACATTTCTGATGGGGTCAGATCCTAATTACGGAGGACCGCAAGGGCATGTCGCGGTTACGGTGCCTCGATACAGGTGGACTATGGACGACCTACTCGAAACGGGACGTGTGCATTCAACCAGACGGGGAACTGTTCCCATTGTCACCGTGGGAGGGATTGATGGTTTTCTTCTCGGAAGACCCCTGGCGGTTACTTGTCTGATGTTGGGTGGAACACCGTTCGATAGTAGCATGGTTTCGAGTTCGCACTCCGCAGAGGGTTTGGAGGTTCTCCGGAAGGATTACATGGTGCCAGTACCAATTGCAATATTGAAGAAGGACGGCGCCCTCGAGATGTTGTGAATGGCAGTTTAGGAATTTGCAGGTGTGACGGTCAACAAGCCTCCACCTCGTCCAACCTTGGGTGACCCAGCTAATTTTTCGTGGACGCAATGGTCGCTCCAATTGTATTTCATTCATGGACAAGATTAGTTCTGGTATTGAAGTAAAAACAATAAAGAATCATATATTGCAAGAATCTCCGCAGTAATCGGAGCTGACCCCTAGAAAACATTCGTTGGTGGACGCTCCGAACCCAACTATTTCCATCCGTGATTGCGTTCGCTTGTTGTGATACTCTGTGACAGGTACCGTCTTCGTCCTCTTCACTGTTCCCCAGGGTGGGGAAAGCTGACTCACCATCCCAACAGAGCTCACCCTGATGGCAGCCGTGCTTCCACGGGAATTATGCGTCCAAATCGCTCTCCGACTCGAGCCCGTTGAACTGTATGGCAAACTACGGCTCGTGAATCGTGTTTTCCGACGGTCGGCTCTGGTTGCGCTGAAATCACAATTTGATACCATGATTGCCCAAGAATGGGGCCCGCAATTTGCGGATCAACTGTACGAGATTCACTCAAAAGGTCTTCTGAAAGGTGGTTGGGAGGGGCTTGGCGGTTTAATCGCGAAGATTGTCGACTTCCGACACCGAAACGATGTGTTCTTGCTCGTGGCTGCGATTCGCAGATTCGAGAACGATATTTCATCATGGAAAGAAGAGGGCGGTGATGTCTCATTTTTCGAAAGGGAAGGGTGCACAAGGCAGGAACAATCCTGGGCAGATGTTCTCAGTGGCATCCAGATTCAGGATCCCAGGCAGGTTGCAGTGCTTCTCCGCTCAATATACAGTTTCAAGAGACACGAAGCCAGACTTGGTGTTGGTCGCGTATTGCTCCACTGCTCATATCTTTCTCGCGAAGCGTCTCGGAAGACAATTCATGCGCTTTCGGGGATGGGTTTTTTTGCATCACATCACAGTGAGGCAACTCAGCCCAAAGAGATAATGAATGCGCTGTCGCAGATCGTAATTCTTGATTCTCTGTCGATGAAGGACCTGTTGAAAATGGCGAAGAATGCTGGGTTGCTCGCTTCGAAAAACAATCAAGGTGAAACGTACACTCTACTCCTAAGTCAGCTCTCCCGGGCATATCCATTTCCGAACTCAGAGCGTGCTGTCGAACAGAATATCAATCATCTTTTGGAATTGAAGGACATTGTGGAACTACCCATTTATTCACGGATGATGGTTACATCTTGGTCTGCGAGAGTATGTTCAGTGTTACAGCGGATGGAGTCACCTCGCGACGATAAAGTGAAGTTCTTGTGTAATGTGCTGCGCGCATGTACGGAACCTCGGGAAAACATCGTGGTACTCAGTCATTTCATGGCCAACGGGACCGACATGGCAATTTTGGCAACTGAGGCCGTAGATGAACTCTCTCTCCTCATTGAGGCGTCGTATGATTACTGGTATTATAACACAACGCAAAGTGGAAATCAACTTTCCATCACGCTTGCCGCGATTCTGAGTCTTGGGGTCACCGTAAACAGCTCAACGGATTCTGAAATGGGCGCCAAAGCTATAGCAATGATGTTAAAAGCATTGTGTGAACCTCTCCAGAGTAGTCCCATTATTGAAGCGCCCCGCTTTGACTGGAGATTTACCTTCTTGTCCCAAATCCTCAGCGAGTGGATCACACGTGGCTTAGTGAACGCCGAGATCACAGCACAAGCACTCGCCGAGTTCGCTCTTGGTGATCGGATTCCGCGGTACGGGTATGTCGGAGCAATCGCGAACCACATCATGGAGCAACAAGCGCCCTCTCTCCCTCAAGCTTCAGAACTTGTGTCCTCCCTCGCGAAGCGACTTTGGCTTCATGAAAGCACGAAGCATGCGTCAGATACCCTTTACAGACAGTTTCTATTGGAGAAACCGTGTGACGAGAACTTTTTACCAGCAGTTGGTACTTTAAAAGCGATGAAAGGGTTCGTGAGGAATGCCAAGCTCAAAAACCAAATGATGGTCTCTGGTGAGAAGGAATTAATTTGCGTTGTGAAATTGCATCGTGTTCCATCTGACCTGGTTGTGAAAACAGTTCTCCTTGACCTGCGCGACTCGTTTTCGGACGGCGGATGGTTTCTGTACGCTCTCGCGATGAGGCATGGGGGTAAATCTGGGCAGGAAGCAAGGAAGGTCTTTTCGGGTGTTGGCACTTGTTGCCCGCAAAGTGCGATAGGTGCATTTACGCAAGGGGCAGACGTAACACGTGGGATGCGATGGTGGGAAATCAGTCTCAGACCCAGTTCTCATTACGACGAAGAATGGTGCGTGTACTGAACCCAAAAGCGGGTTCATTATCAGAATAATGTAATAGGAATGATGGGCAATTTCTATGCTCTCATAGTCACAAACGAATGGTGGTGGAACTTAAAAGGCCATCAATGTTTCCCAAGTTAGGAAAGATCGGCACTTGCATAGAGCAGAAATTATTCACATGGTATTTATATATCAACCTCTTCTTACAGTTTCTCTCTAAATGAAGTTTGCGGAAAGTCAACTCTCATTTTTTGTACTCCGTGGTGGGACCAATCATGTTCCTGAAAGCTGACTCACGAGCTACCCCATGGCAGCCACGCTTCCATTGGACACATGGGTTCAAATCGGCGCCCGACTCGAACCCGTTGACCTGTACGGAAATTTACGGCTCGTCAATCGAGCTTTCCGACGATCGGCTCTGGTTGCGCTGAAATCACAATTCGATAACATGATTGCTCGAGATTGGGGCACAAAGTATGCAGATCGGTTGCACGAGATTCATTCAAAGGACCTTCTGAAAGGTGGCTGGAAGGGACTCGGCAGTTTCATCGCGAGGTGGTGGACTACCGAAATCGCAACGATGTGTTCTTGGTGGTGGAACCGATTCGCAGATTTGAAAACGATATTTCAGCATGGAAAGAGGGAGGCGTCGATGCCGCGTTTTTTGAAAGGGAAGGATTCACAAAGCAGGAGAAAGACTGGGCAGATGTTCTTAGTGGTATCCAGATACAGGACCCCGGGCACCTTGCTACGTTTATCCACGCACTACAAAGTTTCAAGAGACGTGAAGCGAGACTCGTTGTTGGTCGTGTATTGCGGCGTTGCTCGTATCTTCCTCGCGAAGTTGCTCGGAAGACACTTCATTCGCTGGCAGTGATGGGTCATTACCAATCGTACTACTACACTGACGCAACGGAGAGCGATCAGATGTTACAAGCACTCACTCAGAACACAGCTCTTGATTTTCTGTCAATGAAGGACATGTCCGACAAGGGCAAGAAAGCTCTCCTGCTCGGTGTGAAAGGGAAAGATATTGAAACGTACAATGCCCTCCTATGTCAGCTCTCCCACGCAGATCCATTTCCGTTCTCGGGGCGTGCTATCGAACGCAACCTCAGCAATCTGTTGGAGTTTAAGGACATTGTTGAACCACCAGTTCATGCACAAATGATGGGCACAACTTTGTCTGCCAGTGTCTGCTCCGTAATTCAGCGCATGGAGCTGCCGCGCGACGATAAACTGAAAATCTTACATGATGTGCTCCGCGCATCTACCAATCATAAGACCAGTATCCTCCGACCTTTCACGACCAAAGGAACCGACATTGCGGTTTTGGCATCTGAGGCCTTGGGTGAACACGCTCCCCTTAGTGAGGCGTCATTTGATCAATGGCGTTTTAGTTGAGGTTACACAGCACATGCACCGCAGGTTGTAACTCAACTTGCAGTCACCCTTGCCCTTTGTGGCACCGGAGTCAACACAGCGGATCCCGAAGTCGGCGCCAAAGCAATATCGACGTTCGTGACAGCGTTAAGCAAACATCACGAGAGTCGGCTCGTCTCGCTATCATCTTCTGACGGCTCATCATTGGTCACGGTATCGCTCCGCTCTGACTGGAGAATTTCCTATGCGTCTCAAATCCTGGGCGAGTGGATCGCGAGTGGTTTGGTGAACGCCGACATCGCAGCGCAAGGACTCGCTCATTTGACACTTGGTCTTCCTGTTCAACAGTATGCTTATGTCGGGGCAATCGCGAACAGGGTCATGGTGCAACAATTGCCTGCAATCCCGGAAGCTTCAGAACTTGTGTCCTCCCTCGCGAAGCGACTTTGGCTTCATGAGAGCACGAAGAGTGCGGCGGTAACCCTGTATGGACAGTTTCTATTGGAAAGACCTTGCGACGGGAGCTTTTTACCAGCGATTGGTACTTTGAAAGCGATGAAAGGGTTCCTGAGGAATGCCAAGCTCAAAAACCAAATGATGATCTCTGGTGAGAAGGAATTTGCGTTGTAAAATCGCATCGTGTTCCATCTGACCTGGTTGTGAAAACAGTTCTCCTTGACCTGCGCGACTCGTTTTCGGACGGCGGATGGTTTCTGTACGCTCTCGCAATGAGGCATGGGGGTAAATCTGGGCAGGAAGCAAGGGAGGTCTTTTCGGGTGTTGGCACTGGTTGCGCGCAAAGTGCAGCAGATGCATTCACGCAAGGGGCAGACGTAACGAGTGGGATGCGGTGGTGGGAAACCAGGTATCATAGCAGATACGAGGAATGGCGCGAGGACTGAACCCCCCTTGAGGGTTCGTTGTTAGATTGTAATAGAATGGATGTTCAATTCGTTAAAGTTTTCGTTGTCGGAAGCGAATGGTGGTGCAACGCTCTGTCCCATGTCCTATCACACGTAACAAGTTCCATGACGATTTCCGGAAGTCGGCAAGATAGGCAAGGCAGTGTTCAAAACGAGCAGAATCCATGATTAAATCGTTGATTTTAAACAGTCTCTCCATACAAGTTTGTTTTTCTCGCAAACAAACGTATTATGCCAACGACACCGGGAACCAGCCCCGGGCATCATGCTCCACTCCGACAAATATTACTCTCGAGTCTTTCTCTCCTTGGAACACAGCACCATAAAACAAGGTTTGTGTCTATGTATCAGAAAAATGTGGGGAGGTGGTCGGGCTTGGGGAAGGGTAGGTATTTTCAATTTTCAGCAGCGCCACCAGTTCACGGACGGGAGCATGCCGAGGTTCCCGTTGTTGATGGCACCAAAGGCGGCAGGCGTGAGGTCGACAGCTCCCCACGGGCACTCGGGGCATCTGGGTTGGTGGGTGGGTGGACGGACCAGTAAACACCATGTTCTCACAAAACACAGCAACAACTACCGCAGACAAACTCACAAATCCAAAACTGTCGCCGTAGTCTGGGCGCCCGTGCTCGGGTTCTGGATGCATATCTTGACGCCGCACCACCCGCCCTGGCTGTACTGGCCTGAGTTGAGCGCGACGGCGTAGTCCGAGTCCCACAGCTGGGATCCGCAGGCGCCGATGCCCGTAGTTGTTTGACCGCCAGCTCCAAATGCGCGAGTGTTGTAGTAGGTGGCCCTGCCGCTGAACGAACCGGCGCCGGCGGCAGCAGGAGGAGGGGGAGCGGGGACGGGAACGACAGCGCCCTGCGCAGCAGCGCCTCCGCACGTTCCGAATCCTGGGATGGGAAGGAACGGAATAGAGTTCAGTAAGGGAACAGCGTTCAGTCATAATCCGCTCCACGGATGTATTCGCCTCCGGCCAGACTCCTCGGTGGGCGCCTTATGGCGCTTTGACCTCCCGAGTCCTCGCTCCTCTTTGAACAGCTCAACTCACCGCTCTGGCACCCAGTCCCGCAATACGCGTTCCCATTCCCACAGTACCCGTATTGGCTACAGCACTGGCCCGAGGGACACTTTGTGTTTCCGTTGCCGCCGCCGCACATTCCGTTGGTCGATGTCGCGCCCCCGCCGTTGCCGCCGGTTTGGGCAGATTGAGCGGCAGGAGTGGATGACGAGCCGCCGTTGCAGGTGCCGAAGGCGGATTGGCAGGTGGAGCCGCAGCTGTGAAGTGGGTGAGTGGGAAGGAGGAAGTAGGAGATGCGTGAGTTCGGTGTATGACGAAAGGGAAGTGACAAGCAGCGCTTTGCGGCAGGTAATCTGCCTCGGGCGGACTCTCGCTTCGCTCCACAGGGGCGACAGCCTCGGTCAGCACCTAACGGCGCTAAGGCCTCGGAGTCGTCGCTCCGTTCTCTGCGGTTACTCCGCTGCGACTCGACACTCACTGATCAGCCGACGTCCCACACCACCCATACTGGCTACAGCACTGTCCATTCTGACACGCAGTACCCCCATTGTTCGCCCCGCAGCGGCCGTCGTACGAAGGTGGCTTCCCGGTGGCGGCTTGAGCGGCAGCCTGACCAGCAGCAGCGGGCGGAGGAGGAGGGGGTGCACCCCAGCATGAGCCGAATGATTGTTGGCAGCCGGCGCTACAGCTGAGAGAGTGGGAAAGGGGGAGTGGGTAAACCGGGTGAAAGTGGTGAGCAAACAGAGCGTCATAGTGAACCAAAACGGGGAAATACGCACTAGTCGTTTGTCGTCCCACACCATCCGTATTGAGAACAACATTGTCCTGACCCGCAGGACTTTCCCGTCCAGGAACCACAGTCTGTTTTGCGGAGTTTCGAGTGACGGATTGCGCAAAGCGGGCGGGCGGCCGGAAGCGGAAGTCGGCGGAATTGAGATTGCACGGAAGGAGCAGCAGGGAGAGGAGGGAGAGATGGCGGGTTTTAAGGAAAGGAGAAGCGCGTGGTGAGAATCGAAGACGGGGCAACGAAGCGGGCGTGGACTGACTCTGAGCAAGCGCAGGGGTGACCAGCGCCAGCGCGAGGGATGCGAGGAGAAGACGCGAGACGGGCATTAGAACGTGCGCGGAGAGAGAGGGGAGCGCGCGAGTGCGGGGCAGCGGACGAGAAAAGCGTCGGGTTGGGTTGGCAGGTTGCGGTCGCCGGTGGTCAAATAAGGACAACGGCGGTGCTCAGCCACACCACCCAGGGCACAGGGAGACTGCAGAAGCTTATTTTCAATGATCCCAATGGGGAAATGCAACTTGCCATCAGTCATTCAAAGTAAGTTCAATCGAATTGATTACAGCAGCAAGAGAAGCGCCGTCAACGTCAACGCGGTCCTCTTCCGTGTCTACGTCGCACCGCTCCGTCCATGCACATGCACATTTTCTCGACTCAGCCTGAAAGGTGACGGGGCAGCATACGAGTTTGGCCGGGCCAAGCGGTAGGAGCAGAAATGGTTCGGCAAGGGCCGAGGGTTGGGTCTCGTTGGGCCGCGATAAGAAGCTGGCGTTGGGACGGGGATCTCTTATACACTATTGTACGTGTGAAGCTTGCCAATTCACGGTATTGTTACAGATGTGAGATGCGCCGGGAATTGCAAGCCGGACGACGAAAAAATGCAAACAGGTTAGGTTCAGGATACATATCACAACACAAGAAAGCTTATTTTCAATAGTCCCAAACGGGGAAAGCGGGGAAACGGGAAAATCTACATACGTGCATCCAAAAATTCAATCCATGATGAAAATTCAACTTCAATGGGGTTTTAATCCATGCATATTCCCACGTCCGACGACCAGACCCTCGCACCAGCTGACGCACGACGGCGCGACGGGGCGATTCGCGTGGCCGTGGCCCCGACGCTCGCGAATCGCCCTTCCCTCCTCGCACGTCACCGGCTCATCTCATCTCCACCCCTAAAAAATGTTTGAAAAGCGCATTTAATTCCTCATTCTCGTTCGGCAGACTCCCGTTCGCGTCAGCCGCCACCGCCAACGTTGCATCCGGATCCGGATCGTTAACGTCCACGTCAACAGGCTCTCCCACCTTCCTTGTCGCACTCTTCTCCCCTCCCACTCCCACTCCCTTCTGCACTCCCATTCCTTTCTCCACTCCTTTCTGCACGCCTTCCATCTCGTCCTCGTCGCTCGAACACAGATTCACAACCCTCGTAACCTTCGCAGTTGTCGTCGTCGTAGGTTGCGCTGGAGCTGGTCTGCCGACTCGCGCCTTCTTTCTTCGAGCAGCAACTGCTCCGACCAAGCCCGGACTCGCACCGGGCGTGTCGTCCAGGTCCAGCGCGTCAACGTCAATCACCACCAGAGGTCGCGGGGGAGGTGAAGGCGAAAGCGAATGCGTTCGTTTGCGAAACACAGGCGGTGGCGACGGTGAACACGACGTCGAAAACGGGTGGTGGGGTCGATCATCACGGCGCGGTGTTGGTGACGGATTCGGCAACCGCGCGTGCGTCCCGTCCGCGCGCACGATGCACCTGTCGTCGTCGGGGTACTGCTTCAGCGCGTCGTAGAGGAGAGGGTCGATTCGGAGGTCCTGTTGTATCCGGCCCGCCGGTTTGAGGACGGGAAGTTGGGGGTATGGGGCGGTGGGGGGAGGGCATTATGGTGGAGAGAAGATTCGATGTAAGTTGGAGTGAAGACACACGCCTCGTCCAAAATGGGGAACGCTGGACTCACCTCAAACGTCAAGATCTTGCCGCACCGCGACACCACACACTCCCACGGGTCCAGGTTCTTGGCATACACCAGGAAAGACTGCGTACACGGACACAGGATGAGGGTAGAGCACGAAGAGGACACGTCAACAAAGTCGAGTGTCGAGCGGAACCACAAGACCTAAACCGCCCATCCATGGCCCGGCACCCACCTCGGCATCAAACGCGTCCACGTGCGTGCACTGCTGGCCCTTGCACGGATGCTGCACGCGGACGAGCGTGAGCGGACACCGAAAGTAGACCGTCTGAGAACCCAACCCGAATTCGTGGGTGGGTTAGAATTGGGTATGACGTTGAAATCGGACGACGTGCACACACGGTCAATTGACGCGCGCTCAAGGAAAGCAAGACGCAAAACGCACCTCATCCCCAATCTCCACCCCTTCGTCGTCCGCCGTCAGCTTCTTGGCCGCCGCAATACGTTCGCGCATCGTGTGGAGTGAGGAAGGGAGCTCGTGCTCGTATTTCGAGATGGAGAGGGACGTGCGCGGAGGTTCGGTGGTGGAATCTACAAACGTGCGGCAGGGGCGAGATATTGCGGGTGGAAAAATCGCAGTGTGAGTGTGACGGAGAGAGACGGAGACGGGATGCGACCCACCGGGTTGGGGTACGGCAGCTAGGCGCCATGCCGGGATCGCCGTATTTGGGTGCTGGGCTGGCCCAATGTCTTCGGAGCCCGGGGCGCCACGTCATGCGGATCGCCTTATTACCAAGCAAGAATTCACCTTCACCTTCACCTCCACCTCCAGAAGCAGAAGCACACGACTGCTCGTACACCATCGAGAGCATCTCGTCCGGCGACCGCGCGCGAACGGAAACGAGGCAAAGTATGCCGTTCCGAGTGGGCCTTTTATTGCACAGTATGAGCATGAGGACGCGCGAACAAAAACCATTTGCATGCGTGACTTGTCGCGACACGTAACGCACCAGGGTAGTTTCAACTGGACCCCGGTGTGCCATTCCTCCCACGACCCGAGCTCAAAATACCACGCGTCCGGCGTGCTGTCCTTTGGAATAAAGATTTTGGAGACCCCACGACCTTGTCGCTGCACTTCAAAAGGAGCCATCATGTACGCGGGGGCAATGATGTGGTTGGTTGAGCTGCGAGGGAAAAGTGAAATGAAGTTAGACCGAAAAGGAGATGCGAGAGACGGGAGACGGGAGACGGGGTGGAATAGACACCTGATGAGAATGAGAGCCGCGGTGTGGCTTTGCAGGTGCCTTACTAAGCTGGGAGGCTTCAGAGTGAAAGAAGAGGAGTAGAAATGCTGAAATAGACAAAAATGGGAGTGATCAGCTGACGCAGGCTTCCGTTAAACTTCGATTCGCAAAATCTACTTCGAATTTCATCGCCATGGGACGCTCCAAACGACCGTAAAATTACGAAGCACCAGTACTCACGGGAATGGTCACGGCCAGCTTGGCGTCGTGCATCGACATGTCCACCCACGTCCCTTTCCGCCCTACCGCCCTCTTGACTTTCTCAAACAGCTCTGCAGATGTCTGTGGCAATGTCTGTGGCATCGCGGCGGCGGGTGGGGGTTGCGTTGAACTCGAGAGTGGTTGCAGCGGAGGGCGTCTAGCAAGGAGGTTGGGAGGCGGCATACCCCACGGCCCAACAGGAGCAGTAGCGGGAGCAGGACGAGGTTGAATTGGTGGAGGTACATATTGCACTGGAGCGCCTCCGCGTATTGCGGTACGGCACGTCTGAGAAGTGCGACACAGGTATTAATCGACGAGTGTTCCCCCGCTTTCAAAAGACGCTTGCGAACCTCAACAATGTTAGCCTTCAGTCCACCGATGGTCAGGTATTCTATGCCCTTCACTTCGCGCAGATAGCCGATGAGGATGTTGAGTTCCGCGACGCGAAAAACCGAGAGCCGGTCTTGCTCAATCAATGTTTTCACGACCTCTGGCAGGGTACCGAGCAAGTAGCTGTGAGAATTGGTTCTCGCAAGGCGGCCTCGCGGGATTGTGCGAAGCTACAGTTCAATCAAATCAATGGGGGGGCATCCAAGAACCGTCCGTAACCCTTTCCTGTTTCAAGAACATTGCCAGTTCCGATAATTCCGATGGAGTCTCGTGAAGGCGAAGAGAGCATTTCTGAACGCTCCTACCCGAACTTTGTGTTGAATCCAGGCAATGTAGATATCTGGGACAACGCACCAGGATTGGCATACCGCATTCGCTGATGGAGTGCACGGAAATCCTCGTCCGTGAAGGTGATGGGCGGCATATTAAGGCGACCAAGTCCAGCCCTCACCGTTTGGGGAAAGAGGTTGGGATGTTGTTGAAGTGAGGGAGCTTTGGTTTCGAATGCAGTGATTCACTCCAATATTTATATTTACAAACTAAAAACCTAACTGCACAGCGAGTTTTCAATTGTCAAGTATATGAAAAACATCAAAGATCCATTACATACAGGCAGTGTTTCCTCGTCGGTACTCTGGGGTCAGAGCTCCAACTCACACTCCGGACACAGCCCCTCCCGCTCACGACCAGGCACCTTCTTGGACGAGCACGGAAGGCACAACCAGCGCTTGCATTTTCGCCGGGCACATTTGCGCGCCACAGATGCCGCCAACGGTCGGTGCGGTGGGGGGTCGCACACGTAACATCCAGGGATGGCGGTGTCGCAAGATACACAGTGGGAGGATCGGACACAATGAGGGCACGTGTGGGCGATTCTATAGCAGCTGGTGCACGAGTGGTTTGTGTGCGGACAACAGTACCTGAAGGGACTTGGTGGCAGACTCACCTCGTGCATTCTTCCTTTGCGACAAACGTTTGCCATCCATCTGTTCCGCAAACGATACATTGCGGGTGTAGCTCAAACCATTTCCTCGGTATCGTCAAGTATGCAAGTGACCTTAACGCGCCACGGTCGACAGCGTACAGTCTTCCACTACATTTTGAGATAACCGGTCAATTATACTTAGAAAGGGAAAGAGTTCGAGTCCAAAAAGTTACATACCTGGCCAAAAATAGGTGGGGAAGCGAAACCTCAAAGAAGCCCAGTTGCATTTTCGGGGATGAGCCATCACAACCGCGTGCTACGAGGTCCCTTAGTGCCCTCTCTGATAGTGTGATATTGGGGCAGCAATGAATGGTGAGAAGCTCGATGCCCAGACACTGCCGTAGGAGTTGCCAAAAAGCTTCGTCCGACACCCGCGTGAAATCCAAACGGACCCGGCGAATCGCCGCACGTGATGCAGGAGAAAGGCGGCCAAGAAGAGCGAGGAGATGCCGGTCATTAAATCGGGAAAGCTTGATGGCGCTTGCCCGGCACGATTGATGATCCTGCATCCGACGCTCAACACCGATTTACGAAAACGCGACCGAGCTTTAGTTACCTCAAACTGTAGGCCATAAAGATCGAGTCTATCTGCCCAGATTTTGGGATGTTCCTCATAAACGATCGATTGCAGTGCGCGACACGTCCGAGAGAGAGAGAGCAGAGATGGCGTTGGGATTTGGCTCAGGATTGGATGCATGAGCTCCAGTGGAAGTCTGCTAAAGGAGTTCCCTCCGCCACGTGATGTTTCCATGCCCATGTCGGTGTAATCGATTGGTGTTGGAATGTTGTCGGGTGACCAAAGGGGCAACCCTTCTTGCAAGAAGTGACGTTGGAAGCAAACAATGCCTCACGACAAACTCTAATGTCTGCTGACGTATCAACGACAACATCTTTTGGCATTTTCTCCTCACGGACACGTGCCCCACACCACCAGGCACCGACAAATTTGAACGTTGGATGTTTCGTCTAGGACGAAGAACGGGCTCAGTTGAATTCCAAACAAATTTCGAATCGGTTATTCAGCTAACAATACAAGTTCAAGCGAGTAGACTAGTGGAGAGACGGAACGGTGGTGAAGCGAAGGTATGGCAGAACGGGGTCGAAGGGCGGGTACGACGCCTTCGCAGCCTCGTCCGACACGGTCGGTGGAATGATGACCTGTAATTCGTCTCAATCAGTAAAAAGCAACGTCCTCGAAGGGTATCATTCCCACCTTTTGACCAACCTCCCAGTCAACAGGTGTGGTAACCTTGTGCTTGTCACCGGTCTGAAGAGAGTCGATGACACGGAGAAGCTCCTTAACGTTTCTTCCGACAGACGCGGGCTACAGGATGAATTCAGCGTTAATCAATAGCGAAGACGAGTGACGAAGTCTGTAAAACCCACGTAGGTCAGTGTGAGACGGATCGTCTTCTTGGGGTCCTATAGGAACATAAAAACACTTGATGAATATCAAATACTCAAGTTGAACATGTTTGAGGCCACTTACGATGACGAAGACGCTGCGGACGGTGAAAGGGATACCCTTCTTGTCAATGTTGCTGGGGTCCTGGTAGTCAACCTTTAAATCGATAGAGGGTTAGCACAAGTCGATAGAAGACATATGGGGATATGTCTCACCATGCTGTAGAGAGCAGCGACTTTACGGTCGGCGTCGGCAACGATCGGGAACCAAATGTGGCCGTTCTGGGTACGCTCAATGTCGTCGATCCACTCTAGAGAGTCACATTAACGTGAGATTGATTGAAAAAACAAAGTGATTCAGCCATCTTCACTTACTCTCGTGGTCGTTGAGCTCGTTGCACGACAGGCCAATAGCCTTCACGCCCCTCTTGTCGAACTCAGGCTTGAGACGAGCAATGGCGCCAAGCTCGGTCGTGCAGACGGGGGTGAAGTCGGCCTGATCGATTTGGACAACGCGTCAATTTCCTAACACCACGACAACAAGCTGGGAAATGACAGCAACTCACAGGGTGAGAGAAAAAGAGAACCCACGACCCATCGATGAAGTCGTGGAAGCGAATGTCTCCCTGAGTGGTCTGGGCGGTGAAGTCCGGGGCGACGGAGCCGCTGTCATTGTAACAACGTTAAGCAGCTTGATGAGTTCGAATGAATCAGCGATGAGGGCAGAGAGCAGCACAAACAGGCGGAGGGGAGGGCCAGTGTTGAGATCCTGGGTCATTTTCTTCGCGATTCTGATGCTTTCGAAAGGTGATGGGAACCTTTATAGGTTCAGTCGTGAGGCACCATATTATTGCGCCATCTCCCGGGAAAAGTATCACCTCATACTCACGGGAAATTCATATGCAAAAAACACCAACCTTTACCAATCGAAAAATTATTGTTCGCAACAGATAATCTGGAATAAATAACGCTATAAGTTGGCTCCGGTAACGCCCCACTTTCCCTCATCGAAAGCCAGGGCGATCTTCCGCCCAAACGCCTTGGTTGGCAACCCTTGGACACCGAAGAAGGCAACAACCAAGTCGCGCTTGGGACACACGTAGAGCCCCTGGTCTCGAGCGCCGCCCTTGTAGAAGGACCCGTCGTCGAAGACGCAGTCCCACTGGTACGCGTTGTGGGAAATACGGTGGCCATCGGAGAAGCCAGGACGAAGCAGGTGAGGTCCAATCCAACCTCGGTCGAAAATTTGAGGCCTGACAGAAAATTGAGAGTTGGAACGCTCCCTTTCGAAGCCGAACCAAGACTAGCTCACCGCCAAGGGGCTTGGACCTTGGCTACGACGTCGGGCGGAACAACACCCAACGACGCACCGCTCGGGGTCCACGCCAGACCCCACCGAGCAAGGTCCCTCAACGTCGAGCACATGCCCGCAGCAGACCACACCGCTCCAGATCCATCGCCTGTTATGAGCATGTGGCCGTCTGAATCAGCGCCGAGTTTCGACCAGACTTCTCTGCTAATGAAAGTGGCACAGGGAAGTCCAGAGACTGACTCTACCACCAACGAGAGGACGTCCGTGTCCACGTCCGAGTATTCGCTGAACAGACGTAGAAATGTGAACGACTGACCACGGATACCGAACCTTCAATTTTAATGAAACTCACTAGGCCGTTCCTGGAGTTTTCTGCCGCTTGAGAGTCGCAAGGTACTCAAGGGTACTCATGTTATTGGTCCTTCAAGAGTTCCGTTACGGTCATATCAAGCCGAGGCTTTCCCACACGTTCACATGCGCCCACGCACCTTTGCGCCTTTGTTTCAAAAATCCCCTCAAAAGTAGCCAGGTACTGGAAGTACGTTTTTTTCGGATTCGAGTTTTCGTCACCTCCATCGTCGTGTTCACGACCTTGACAAGTGCAAAGTCACATCCAAGTCACATCAAACCCAGGTTGCTCTCATCGGGCGGACAATAGACTCTGACCTTCCATCCCGCTCGCCATGTGCAACAGGTCGATCAGTCGCACGCGCTCCCAATCCGTGCCTTTGAATCTGGGAACGTATTGAGCGACGGACCGGTACACATCCACTAGCCCGCGGTGCTCCAGAAGCGCGACCGCGAAGCCGCACAGGGTTTTGGAAACGGACCACCAGAGGCTTTACGGGAGGGGGTTTAGAGTTTAGATTGACATCCGTGCACAGGACCAACTGGCACGAGGCTCACTGTTTGTCGGAGGGTTGCATCCGCGAGTAACGCTCGAACACGATTCGACCCTTGTGGAGCACGATGAAGGACTAGATGTGCAGTCAATTTGCCAGAGTTGGTTGACCGTAAGAAAACAATTCAAAAGACGTTATTTCCGAAGAAGCAGTACGATGACGATAGTGTGATGTAATTGTGTGTGTGAGCCTTCGCAGGTTGCCAGGAAGCTCCTTCACAACCACTCACGTGTACGTCCGTCTTTTCAATGTACTCGTTGAGAGTGACCTCCCGACCAGAAAGCCATCGCGCCTCCGCACTGGCAGTCGCACGGTCTGCCTCGCTGTTGATTCCCAAAGCCTTGTCCGGGATGGTGTGCCTAATGATCTGACCGAGGTTCGCTCCTATTTCGAGAGCAATAGGCAGTTTCAACGGAGCCGAAAGCCCGCGAGAGACTTGAGCCACAGGGAAGAATTCGGACACTAGCGAAGACAAACAGTGAGGTGGAGGGACAACCATGCCACGAGACCCGACGCACTGTTATTGTGGGTGTAAAACGAGGTCCTCGTGAAATTCCAAGCTCTCTTCTTCCATGCAGCTACGAGACAGTAGGCAAATAATGGTAGAACATGGGGATTGTGAGGAAATCATCATACCGCTAAACATATTTTGGATGGAGCTCTAGTGATCATTTTCATATAGGTGCCACAGTGCTGCCATAGACTCACTGAAATCGTCTTCTCTCCTCTGGAGTGTACCCTTTCACGCCTGTTCCTTCCTTTGCCCAACATCGAAACGGTCTCCCTCCCGTAATGGGATTGGGTGGCGGTGAAGGCAGTGAATCACCATCGTCGGCGGTCAATATCGACAGCGGGTTCTTCGGGTCACGTGGCAGATGGATTGGGGAGTGCGAGATTATCGACATGCTCCAGAATTCTGATTCTAATTTCTGGTCAACATCGGAGTCGGCTCAATTTAACTCCGATCTAATTTTCCCAACGTTTGGAAGTTATTATCATGTCGTCCGGACAACGAAAACAGGGGACGTCTGGCTCTGGAATTCTCGGACCGTCGAAAGTGGATTTTGTAGCGACGACGATTGGTGAGTTTGGTCTTTTCCCGTCATTCGGAAGCAACCAACATTCATTGTGTCCACACTGACCTCGCATCAACAACCCCTCGTATAAAATCACCCTAAAGATGGACTACGCATCTCAGCTCTACTGGAGAAGAAGGCTCCATTATCGGACGACGTCGTGGTGATTGCACACGGATCGCTGGACAATAAGAGGGCACCGGTCATTCGGGGACTCGTCGAAAACCTCCCGTACAACGTCCTTACGTTTGATTTCAGAGGTGTGAGTGGGCGCGCTCTGCTGGATTGCCCAACAGGTTCAACTTTCAACTTCGAATCCACCCTCGTGTATGAAGATGGGGGAGTCGGATGGAGAGAGTAATCTTGGTACGAGCATCTTTGTCCGAGCTTTAATCCATTCTCAGACTCATTCGCCACGCGTAATATTCCGATGAATCACAACCGGTGACTGTAAATGCGATAGGAAACTACTCGGAGGAGAAGGACGACCTTCACGCAATTTGCGAACACGTGTCAAAGGAGTTGCGAATGAAGATTATTGCAATCATAGGTTCGTACACAATGTAGACTTTCCATTGAGACGAACCAGGTACACAAGTCCCGCTTCAGCGCACTCTAAAGGCACCATCACCACCATGCTCTACGCGACGGCGTACCAAAGCCGCTCGCCTCTATTGATACTCTGCAACCCCCCATTCTCTCACGATAAGCCGCCCGCCGATCCAGAACTTGCCCGGGTGTTTCAGGAAGTCATTGACACGGGAAAACCGGCCGTGCGTGGAACGTATCGGAACAAAGGACGCGTGAAGGAGATGGTGCTGACGAGGGAGATCATTCTCAAGCGGAAAGAAGTGGATTTGATGAAACTGGCCAAGAAACTCTCCCCCCATGTCGAAGTTCAGGTTCTGACGGCCGAAAATGATGAGGCAGTGAGTTGAATTCGGACTTGGATCGACTTGAAGTAATCTTTCTGATCGGTCTTTGACTCCCCACAGGTACCAGTAGAAGATTCGCGACTGTATGAAAAGGCGTTCGCAGACCGGAATCTGCAAATGACCGTGCTGCGTGATTGTGGTCACGTGAGTCACCTCCCTTGTGGGAACTCGCTCGCGTATCTCTCGTTTTGAGCACTCATGGCGATTGTGTCTCATAGTACTATCGGACACCGAGAGAGCAGGGTGCCCTCGCTTTGCAAGTGCGCAAGTACATCATGGAGAGCGTTGATCGGCGGAAAGCTGCGGAGCAACAAGCTCCAACCGGGCCAGCCACAAAGAAGAAAGGAGGATTTAAGTTGAAACTCTAGTCTTTCAGTTGTTCCACATCTCCTTCGGTGAATAAACTTCTTATTCTACACCGAAGACGGTTTTTGATTCTGTCGTTCCTCATCCAGTTCGCAGCCGTGGCAGGGAGTGGCCAGAAAATGCAGAGTGCAAATCGTTAACAAAGAAACATATGTATGTTACACTTCTCTTCCCGAGCAAACAGTCTTATTATTTCTACAGCCCGTGATTGGCCGATTTGGCGATCTCCACTAGCACCGCGGCCTCCTCCTTCGCGGCCTGCTCCTTCACGACCGCCACCACGACGCCCTACTCCTTCACTGCCTCCTCCTCCTTTGCTTTGGGAACCTCTCCTCCCACCACATCCTGCGGGACAGATGCACTTTCCCCCAGGGTGACTTCGCGGAGGTCAACGAACGCAAGAATAACAGTAATATCATCAAGCTTCCCTCCGAAATGGTTCTCTCCAGCGAATTCGGCCTCGGCGGCAAATGGGGTCACCTTGGTCTCACTGAGAGCGACAGCACGTGCTTTCTCGCACAGCGCCTGACTTGCTTGCTTCAATCGCGAGACCAGGTTTGTTGTCGAAGGATTCTCGCCTTGACTGTCCAACAATGATGATGAAAGAGACTCGTGAAGACACTTCATTATCTGGAACGCCGTCAAAGCACGGTTAAGAAATGCAGGCAATGCATTTCACAGTCGCGGGGTCTCTCACCTCCGATTCGTACAGATTATCCCACAAACCATCTGTAGCTACCAGAACAAGGTCTCCATCCCTGAGTCCGTCTCTGAAGCGTTCAGTGACTCCATCCGACGGAAAGTCTGAAGAGTATTGCGGGTCGTCTCGCATGTTTTCGGGCAGCACTCCAAGCTGGAATGGTGACTTGAAACAATGCACGTTGTCCTTTGTCCGAAAGGGAATAGATAGATGGGACGGGTTTGCTCCATTGAGGGTTGCGTGTCCGCGGACCACTAGAGGATTGCCGCTTTCCCTCGTCTCGCGGACGCTCTTTGAAACTTGTTTCCATTTTGGCGGCATCTTGGCTGGAGGTTAGGAATTTCGAAGTGCCGTAGTCCAGTGCCACGTTCTTTGTGCAACCTGTGACTCATTCATCTCAGACAGGTCGAGGAGAAACGGAACAACATCAAAACTACTGAGCTTGACTGCATCGGCCAGGATTCTTCTTCTTTCGGCCTTCTTCAGCTCTGAGCGTGATCGTGTCATCGGAGCTTCATTTGATTTCATCCATCAGAAACACTGTTCGAACCACAACCGACAGTCATAGAAATGAATCTTTCATTGGGAACGATCAAAAACAGGGGCGCTACACAAGCGTCACTCTTGCAATAACAATAATGTGGGACAAGACATCGAAAGATTTGGGAGAACAACACAGCTCCAACCTCCATCGACGATGATTCAAATCTTCAAGATAATCGATGATCACGCTCAAGCGTCCCTCAATGGAGCAGAAAGATGTGCGATTGAGCTGTCACTGCTGAAAGGGGATCCTTCCAAATGAAGTCTCTTGCACTGTAAAAGAAACCGAAGGTAGTCATTCACTTGCTTTCTGGGACAGCAGAAGCTTCTCTTCAGCTCCAATGATGTGTCGGACAACGGGAGAGGAGGTTTGAAGACTTACTCCTGGGAAAGTGAGTACAACTCTTCCGCTCCAAGCAAAGATGAGAATTGACCACAGCAATTTTCCGAATTGCGGTCGGAATCGGGCTTCCAGTGATAAAATGGTGGCCAAGATGCCAAGACAACAGTGTCCGAGTGTCCGAGAATGAACGATCCGTAAGCCGGAGATTTCAGCGGAGTCTCATATTTCAAGAAAACAACATCGGCACTTGAACTGGAGAAGATGTAGCAGTGTGTCTGTGAGAGGGATGGAAGGAGAAAATGTGGCGCAGGTGATGTGCCACTCGGCGGGCCCGTGGTTGTGTCCTGGAAACACCCAGATAGTGGGTGGCTAATGTCCGCTCAATATTAATATGATACAGTTTTCTTTACAATGCCGCGGAGTCTCAAATATGACTGTCTAACTGCATTGCGTTGTAGTCCAACGATAGCGTATGCTCTGAAACAACAAGTCATGCCGGTGGCACGTTGCTGAAAAGAGCCAGCGACACGTCAAGAATACGACGCTTTTCATGCCCGGCATTGGGCAGCACTGCGCTGAAGAACAGTGCCCGAGGCATCAGCAGCACACCGAAACTGCACCATAATGTCAGCACCACACCAGGTAAAGTAGAGGTGGGACACCCACAACGTTCCTCCTGACTGCATCGTCCGCATTGGGAAAGCCCTGACTGCTCCAGACTGCCGACCGACGCTCCAAATATTCACCAATTGTGACAGGTACGACCATTAGTCCACGGTTGCCCAAGTACTCAAGCGGAGGTGAAAGTGATTCTTTTGTTCACGTTAGTGCGCGACACAGCACCTCTGAAACCGGTTTTGGTGAAACTGTGAATTCGATTCGGCAAAAAAATCCCAGCTCTATGTCCGTTCTCTGACAGAACGTACTTCGACCATAAACACCAGGATCGTGGTGCGCCCGATTACGCCCAACCCCATGAATTCCAACATTCCAAAGCTCCGATCACGACGGTCGACGCGCCCGGTCTCTGGTAAATGTTCCGTGGGGATGCTGACCGTATCATGCCATACACCGCCTTCTTTCAATACATGCTTGAGGACTTCGTTCGACAAGGTGTCATTTGATTGCCGGTCTGGATGTGTGGTGGGGCGAGCCACGGTAGACGAGCAAACTACACTAAACCCACACGTTGCGGTCACCATGTCTCGCCGTCACTCACCGAGGTACCCTCTCCACGAGGAGACATCCACCTTCTCCGTGACAAATTTTTCCCTCCTGTTTCAATTCTGATACGCCCAAACAAGTGTTTGTTGTCCTGCTGCATGAGCGAACAAAACCATCTAGTGCGCGCTGCTCATCATGCACGTAGTATGCGAAAGGTACGGACGGGTAGGCGTAGTAGAGAGTGTGTGAAGCTCTGCATCGGCTCGAAAGCTCAACGCTTCGTGAAGTCTTCGGCTTGTACGGTGGCGCCCCAGAAGGGTCCACGCGCGGACAGTCCAAACGCATCAAGTGAGATAGTACACTTGCGCGAAACTTGCTCTCATACGCTCCGCGTGGCATATAGCATTCAGCAGGATCTGCATGATTGGAGTGCAAGGCGTTCACGCCGAGTGATGCCGTATTATCCTCGCAGGCACGCAAACTTCCACAAGTTCTCGTTCACGTACTTCGTCAGCTGAATACTCAGAACGACGTGCTTTGGTTGCACCTGCTAAGTCGTACCCAGTTGTGGAAAGCGATTGTTTCATGTGTCCAGAAGCATCCATACTCGAAGACCCGTCACTTCCTCCGGTTTGCGTACCGAAAACAACAACGTATGGCCAGTAGGATTACTGAGCTAACACGCGAGTTGGGTGCCGCACACGGAAGTCTTCCAGTTCCGTTCAGGTGGTGTCGTCTGTACCATGCAATGCTGGGTCGGCAGAAGCGCCCCGTGGAAAATGTTGGCTGTCGTGCCCCATCTAAGAGTGTTCTAGCGATATTGCTATGTCCGACCAAACGCGCCGACTTGATGGTGGTCTGCACGTCCGACATGTTCATTGAATTGACTGCATTGGGCGCCGTCTGCTCCACGTAACAGGCTGTGTTCTTTTTTTCCGTGTCGTTTAACTCCCGTATTCGAATGTCCCGCTGGTTTTCTTCCCTGAACTTGCAGTGCTCTTGACGGGAATCTCCTTTGATTCATTCTTTTCTTGAAACAACGGTTGCTGGGATGACACTGATTCATACGATGTCACCACGTTGAGTCCGTCACAAAAGCTGTATCAAAAAGCACACGTGGTCACTCGCGCTCGTGTTCTCGTGCCAATTCTTCGCATCCATTGGGGGTGGCGGTCGGTCACTGAGGCTCAAAATCTTCGTCAGTCCGAGGAATCCTCGAGCGCAGTTCACGTCTTCGGCTTTCTTTTCGTGTTTGGTGAATGCAGGTTGGGCCCGTACAGAATGGTCCAAAAATAAATGTACGACCTCAGGTTGTGAAGAAGGGCGGCAAAACTGCCCTTCGGGCGGAGCTTCCACCTTTATTCCGATGGAAACCTTATCAATGGCAATGCGAGTGCGCTCCCTGCTCCCTGCTACGTACTCTTTCCCGTCGCATTGCGGTCTGCAATTCAAGTAAGTGCTCGTTCTGGAGTTAGACGGTGGCGCTTGGGACAACCGAGGAACCTCATTGCGGGTCCCTACTTCGTACGTGGCAGCAATCGCAGTACTCAGCCTACCTGCAACGTAGCATTCGTTTTTATTCTCCTCTAATCCCTCGACTCGGTCTAATCCTCCGAAACAGAATCGGTACAACAACACTCGTAGTAAATCATGCAAATGATTGGCAAGTCCGACGCAACGCTTGCCTCGGACGTCGAGATCCCTCTCGACGACGTTGGAGAGACCGATAAGCTGAAACCTTCTGCCAAGGGAGCGGAGAAGGATGGATTTCTCTCCAAGCTCAACATTTTCGGTTCCAGAAAAGAGGACACGGTGGGGGACAAGGACGAGAAGCCAAAGGATCCATCTATCAGCTATTTGCAACTATTTCGATTCGCGGAGCCGTTTGACTACTTGCTGGTGAGTAACTCCCTCCTCAGAAAGCGGCCAGTCAGCATGTAAACCTTACCAATGTGTTCCACGCACTTCAGATTTTCGTCGCATTATCATGTGCATGCATCAACGGTGTCATGCAGCCTTTGATGGCTATACCAAGTAAGTTGTTCTCAACGAATTTTACTGAAGATCATCTCTTCACATGTGTTTCGACATCTTCCAGTGGGTGACATTATTCTAGCACTGGCTACATACCGTCCCGAACTTCGTCTCCCCGATGGTGCAATCGGATCCGAATCCTTTTTCGACGAGACTAGTGCGTTGCGGTCGTAGCAGTCGTGATGGCAAAAGCTCCCGTCTTCTTATCATCCTCAACCTACAGCCCGACGAGCGCTGATCCTCTACCTCATAATCGGTTTGGTTGGATTCGTCGCCGCTTATTTGCAATTCACATGTAAGTGTCCTCTGATGAATCCATAAACCCCATTGTCGTTTCAACCTGATGACCACCCCCTGGCAGGCATCATCATATCCGCCGAACGCCAGCTTAAACGCATGCGCGAAGAATACTTCCGCGCGACACTACGCCAGGAAATTGGCTGGCACGAGACGGGCAACGCGACCGGAGAACTCACGTCACGGTTGCAAGCAGACACGACGCTGGTACGGAACGGTATGGCGGAGAAGTTTGGCGTCGTTGTGCAGGCGGCGGCGCAGTTTGTGGCGGGGCTGTTGATTGGATTTTCTCGAGGTACGGATGGAGAATGGCTTTTTCTCGCCGTGCAAGAACCTGTCGTAACGTTCTGACCTTGATAGGTTGGAAAATGGCACTCGTCCTCACCGCAACCTTCCCTATCGCCATGGCCATAATGATTGGAATGGTTTGGGTGCTGAACGCTCGCACGAAGAAGCAACAAGAGGCCCTCGGAGAAGCCAGTGCGGTAGCTGAACAAGCGATTTCAAACGTGCGGACTGTCGCGGCATTCGGCGGCCAAGAGCGCAACCTGAGAAAGTACGAGGAGAAACTGGAAGTGGCTCGCAAGTCGGGAGTTCAGGTCGGGCTGGCTACTGGTACAGGAATGGGTTTCATGTTTGCTTTTGTGTTCATTCTTTACGGGTTCGGACTTTGGTACGTAGCTGAGAGCAGTTTTGGTCAACTGTTTCACTCACTCATCATGAACTCTTGAAAAAGGTACGGCTCGACGTTAGTTCAATCTGGAGAATACGACGGGTCCAAAGTCATTGCGGTGTTTTTCTCCATCCTTATTGGAATCTTCTCGGTGGGCCAGATGGCGCCAGAGATGGAAGCGCTCGCCTCTGCCACTGGAGCGGCCTACCGCATCTGGAACACCATTGACCGCCAAGTAGTCATCGACGCCACGTCGTCCCAAAAGGGATTGACTCCACCTACTCCAAAAGGGCGCATTGAGTTCCGGTCCGTTGGGTTCACCTATCCCAGTCGCAAAGATGTCAAGGTCCTGGATGACTTCTCTCTTCTCATCGAAGCTGGAAAGACGGTGGCACTTGTGGGAGCGAGTGGGAGTGGCAAGAGCACCATTGTCAAGTTGATTGAAAGGTTCTATGATCCCGATGAGGGCGCCGTTTCGCTGGACGGCGAGGACCTCAAGAACCTCAACGTTCGTTGGCTCCGAAGGCAGATCGGAATTGTCAGTCAAGAACCGGTACTGGTACGTTATTATGAAGCTCTTTAATCACCAAGGGTTGCGGTCTCTCATACACAGTGAATCCTCCTAGTTTGACGGCTCGATTCGCTCCAATATTCTGATGGGCTTAGCTGACCCGGTGGCTCACAACAATTCGGAACTCGATACTCTGATCCACGCCGCGGTAAAGTTGGCTAATGCCGATTTTGTTTGGAGCCTCCCTCACGGTATCGATACCGGCGTCGGCGAGAGGGGACTAATGCTATCTGGCGGTCAAAAGGTGAGCACCAATTCTTCCAAAATCTCGGATAGAGTCTTACCTTGAATGATTGCAGCAACGCATTGCCATCGCTCGGGCGGTAATCTCCAACCCAGTGATTTTGCTTCTTGATGAAGGTGCGTTTTTGGGAGGCGTGCGGGATTTGAGGTGACCCTGACGAGCGTTGGCCATAGCAACATCGGCCCTGGATACTGCTGCCGAGCGCCAAGTTCAGAAGGCACTCGATCAAGCTTCAGGTGAATGACTCGTCGCTGATACTGGTTCGTACTGTTATTGAATTATTCATCCTTACAGCAAATCGGACCACCATTGTAATCGCCCACCGTCTCTCCACTGTGAAGAATGCAAACATCATTATTGTCATGGACCACGGGAAAATTGTCGAGTCGGGATCCCATAACGACCTCCTTCAGAGAAATGGACCATACGCCGAGCTCGTTCGTGCCCAGGAACTCGAAACCGGGGACGCAGATGACAACGTCGAAGGCGACGTGCTTGAGCGGGGCGAAGGAACGTCACCACTCGCGGCAGGGTCTGAAAAGAAACCTTCAGTAACTCGTCGCTCCTCAAAGCCGGACATCGCCACTCGCCGCGCATCATCTGGAGGCATAAAAATAGAGCGACTAAAAAGCTCATCTGATATCAAGAAAGCTGAAGAAGAAGAGAAGGCTAAACGAAAGCAAGAGGATGCAGAGTACCTTCGCCGATCGACACCATGGAGGAGAGTTATGCTACTAAATGCTCCGGAGTACGGTTACATGTTTGTTGGGGCCGTCGCTGCGGCTGTCATGGGAGTCGTGTTCCCGCTATCATCAGTCGTCTTCACTGGAATGACCGAGGTTTTTGCAAAGACTGGCGATGATCTGACAAAGTGAGTTTGTTTGTGACGGATAAGTGGAGACAAGTTTGTCACCGACGTACTACATCTAGTGGGACGAGATACTACACATTGCTGTTCCTTGCAATCGGTGTAGCAGATGGCTTAGCATTTTTCTTCAACCTATACTGCTTCTCTTACAGCGGAGAAGGGTTGACTACACGGATAAGAAAGTCGTTCTTACGTGCTTTGATGTATCAGGAGGTAAGCTGCCACTCTTTTGGGCAATTACAAGCAATGCTTGATTATAATCATTCATCGTTCCTTCAGATATCGTATTTTGACAACCCCAGGCGCAGCACGGGAGCACTGACGGCGAAGCTCGCTGAAGATGCGGCTCAAGTAAAAGGTCTCTTTGGACAGATGTTGGGCGTGTTCATCGAGTTTATTGCAACTGTCCTTGCTGGTATGTCCTTTGCTTGTAGTTTTCTCAGTGTGAGAGCTGACGTGAATATTGCACCTTCGAATTGACAGGTGCAGTGCTTGCTTTTATCAATGGTTGGAAGTTAACATTGGCTATTCTGGCAGTATTCCCTCTCCTGGGCTTTGGTAAGGAATATGCGCATCGCAAAGAGATTTTTGTATTGAACATTTGTATTTTTGCGATAACTAGGAGCATACATTGAACAGCAACAGTTTACCCAAATTGGTGGGCAAGCTCAACTTGAACAAGTCGACACGAACAAACTTGCGTCGGAGGTATGAAACTGCTGCACGGCGAAGTTTGTTATGTAATTCTGATTTTCACCCTGCGATCCAACAAGGCTCTCTCGAACATCTCTACTGTAGCAATGCTGACGAAGGAGAAGTATTTCGGAGATCTTTACAAATCTGATCTGGAAAGCCCATTTCGAAAAGCTGTCAAGGCTGCTCTTCGGAGCGGATTCGGAGCTGCAGCTGCGTCCGGTGGACAATTTCTTGTCTTGACGTTTGCATGGTGGTGAGTTGGCTGTCCACGTGGTGTCATAAAAAGGAATGCTAATACAGTTCTCGATTATAGGTATGGATGTACCCTTGTGAAGTCGGGAGAGTACACCGGGACACAGGTGCAAAATGTCGTTTGGTCTGTCCTGTTTGCTTCTGCATCCATTGGCCGTGTTACTGCATCAATGCCGTCCATCTCAAAAGCCAAGATTGCGGCATTGTCAATATTCGACGTGTTGGATCGCACTCCAGAGCTTGACGCCAAAGGAGATTCTGGAGCAAAGCCCGAGCCAACGGGAGAAGCTTCTCTTCAAACCGTCGACTTCAAGTATCCCTTTAGAAGTACTGCAACGGTTCTCAAGTCGCTTAACTTGGATATTCCGTCGAGGAAGGTTTGTTCAAATCGCACCGTTTTCGCCTGACGTAAATGTGAGCTCGCCGCACTGTGAACTTGTTGTAGTCGATTGCTCTAGTGGGACCGTCCGGGTGAGACATCTATTCTTGTTCCCAGCGAACCGTGAACGTGTTAACCCCAATCTCTCGTGATAAGGTGTGGGAAGTCCACTGTCCTATCGTTGATCGAAAGGTTCTACGACCCCACCGCTGGAGCTGTCACGGTGGACGGTGTGGATGTGCGCCAGTGGAATGTGAAAACTTTGAGGCAGCGGCTTGCTATAGTAGGGCAGGTGAGAGGAGATTCAGGTGGTTGGGATGTTGTCGTCCTCACTAATGATTCTGCCTGAACTCGTTGACAAGGAACCTGTCCTGTTTGAGGTGAGGCTCCTTCGCATGGATTTCTAGTAACTCGGCAGATTGAATGAATTTCCCCCGTAATGTCGTTTGCAGGGCACCATAGCAGAGGTTCGTGCGACATAGTTCCTCCATTTGTATGTTTGTACTGACTTTTCTCGTTTGTCAGAACATTGCTTACGGTTCACCTGAGGGTACCACTCCGACCCAGGAAGACATCGAGTCGGCAGCACGAAAAGCCAACGCCTACGGATTCATCACCGGGCTTCCTGACGGTTTCCAAACGCGAGTCGGCGAACGTGGCTCCCTTTTGAGTGGCGGTCAAAAGCAGCGGATTGCTATAGCGCGAGCAGCGATTCGACAACCGAATCTGCTTCTTCTCGACGAAGCGACATCTGCATTGGACTCAGAGTCGGAGAAGGTTGTGAGCGCCGCTTTGGATGACGCTTCCGAAGGTATGTTGTCGTTTTGGATTGTTGACTTCATCATTAAACACCTCTTCGGCCCGGTTGCGTTCATCGTCTACAGGAAGAACCACCATCATAATCGCGCACCGGCTCAGCACGATCCAAAACTGCGACAGGATATACGTCATCCAAGGTGGCTCCGTTATCGAGGAAGGAAACCACCTTGAGCTTTTGAGCAAACGCGGAATGTATTGGTGAGGACACGTTGGCCAAATCCTGAGCCCAGATTGTGCAAGAGCTCATGTTCGCGGCAACATCTTTCAGGGAGCTTTGCCAGCAACAAGGGTTGGGTGCCACGAGTTAATTTCGAAAACAATTACAAATACGGATTCCCCTGTTCTTATGTTATACGCTGCCTGTAACTGTATGAGCTGAACATGTGCAAGAGAGTTACGCAACCATGATCCGAAGTTCAACAGAGAAAGAGTGTATGGTGGCACCAGGGGAGCCGTGTCGAATGCTGTGTTGCGATGCTGCGCCCCGGAAGCAACAGTAAACAGACAACGCACGTCACTCGGCAAACGCACTCGCACGCGGTCACAGTTTCTACCTCGTCTGCTTGTTTGCTGGCATTGCACTAATCACAGCTATCTAGAATTTTGCCTTCTTACACACCCTTGCCCTCTCCCAGCCGCCTCACCCATTCATCTGCCACCCACTACCAGCCTCCACCACCAATCCCACTCATCGCCCTCCCAACCTCCCCAACTTCCCTCACAAGCCCCACAACCTCTTCCCGTTCCGCGTCGGTCAGGGTGCGCGTCCCGTCGGCGCCCCAAAGAGCCAGCAGGCGCGAGTGCAGGTGCGCCAAGCGAAGAGAGAGGAGATGTGTAAGGGGTGCTAGGGGTACGAGGGGCGTTGTCGGGGGGCGTGCGATTATTGGGGTTGGTGCAGAAACAGGCGCAGGAGCAGGAGGATGGATGGTAGAAACGGGCACCGCAAAAGGAGCGCGAACATGTCCGGAGACGACAAGCGCTGGAGAAGGGCTCAATCCTCGTGCGGGACTGGGAGAAACCCGAGACACAGGCGAAGGTGGGGCCGATGCTGCCGGCGTGACTGGTTGCGGCTGCGACTGCCTGGTCGGTGTGGATCCAAGCCGAGGAGGACTCCCACCCATCACGTGAGCCACGTCCCGGGACGTCGTTTGCGGTGGTGGGGACGGTCCGGGTGCGGGTGGTGACGAGGATGACGGTGCAGGACCAGATGATGAAGATCTGGCGCCCGACGGCCCGGCAAGCGAGGGGTCGACGTAGGTCGCGAGACAGGAGGCGCAGTGTCGGTGGCGGAGGCGGTTGCGGACTAGGGGGATCTGTGGTATATGCCATGAGATATGGTGGCCTACCGGGATGTATGTGTACACTCGCGTCCAAGGTACAATTCTGTCCATCTCACCCTCGCCTTCCTTTCATATGCTTCTGTTCACTCAAATGTCCAACTATTTCGTCCCTCCAATGATCGTCGGATCACAGTTCGGCACACCAAAAACTCACCCCTTCACACTCTTCTCTGGGACACATCTCTGCCGTCAACGTCCAACCCTGAAGCATGAGCTGGGCGAGTCGCTTCGTGGGAGGTTCGTGGGACGTGCCGTTCAGCGTTCCATTCCCTGACCCGTTTGTTGTTCGTGTGGTGGAGGAGGTGATGGTAGTGTTCCTTCCCGTTTCGCGGCGGAACGCCTCAATTGAATCTTCTATATCTGACGTCGGTGACACCAGGGGATCGTCGGCGTGGAACTTCGCTTCTGCTTCCTGCAACGCCAACGCAGCCTGCCGTTCGAGCTCGGAGGGCGAAGGCGATCGTCGTGCGCGAGGTGACGTTGACGGGGGTGGGTTTGCGGACGAAGATGCGACGGGAAGAGTGGAAGTGGCTCCAGAGGAGGAGGAGGAGGAAGTCGCAGGACCCCAAGCGGAGACAGAGAGCGGGACGGGAGCACAGACAGGGCAGAATGTGAGGGATGCGTCTTTTGAGCGCATGAGGGGACACTGCAACGGAGTGCATTTTGTAGTAGGACAGAGTAGTGCAGTGTGGTTGAGGCATGGTTGTCAATTCAGTTGCCACGAAACGTCAAACGAACTTCCAATAGTTCCACAGAATTTCTCCTCCGCACCACGTTACCCCCTGATCCCCCGCTCCCACACCACTCACACCACAGTCGGCACACGCAGCATCCGTCAGCACCCATCCACGCAGCAAATACTGCCCGATCGCTCGCACCGCGTCCTCGCTTGACTTCGCGCGGGAGGCGGGCGAAGAGTCTCCGTTTTCGGACCCCGTAGATGGTGAGGACGGGAGTGGAAGTGGCGGTGACATTCTCAGTGTTGGGATTGGAGAATTGTACGGGAATGTACGAACGGATGGTGGGACTGCGGACATTCGAAATAACCAAAGTATTTCTTATTTATTTGGAGCAGTGTGAACAACAGTACACATTCTTATAAAGGGGCCCATAGAATCGCTCGGTGCATAAAATGAGAGTTCGGCGGGATACACACACACGCCCGTCCGTCCTCGCAATTCGAAACTGCGTTGTGCAAGTGCTACATCGTCGTTTCCAGCACATATCCACATGAGTTTAAAGCGCTTGGGTGAGACGATCGTCAAAAAGAAAATAAAGCGATAGAAGGTACATTGCAATGTTGACGTGTGCTTGGATGTCAGCGACCGACAAAGGGAAAACTAGGAGGTTCGCACTGGTCGCCAGACAAAAACAATCATAATTTGAAATCCCCGGATCGTACCCTTTTCCAGAAGAGCAACGTACGCTTTGAACTTCCTGGGCACTTGTTTCAATCCTCGAACACCGATGTACCCAACGATGGCGGACTCATAGACGAGCACGAACGCGTATCAGCGCATTTCGCCTACTGTGCTACGGCTGATGGACGTGTGTATATGCCACGCAAGGGCCAAACCCACGCAACGTGACAGGCAAGAAGCAGATCACAAAAAGGAGATGGCCACGCACAACTTACGATGGGATACACCATGCGGAAGTCCACTTGCCAGGAGCGGGGAGCTGATGCTGTGCTCCTGAGTGCGAAAGGAGGGATGATGTACGACATACCCCCATTTAAGTGACGAGGAGGGAGAAAGTGCGAGGAAAGGCTCTGAGCGGGGCGAGAGGGCCGTTGTAAGCTGGACTGGGAAGGAAAGGCCCCAGAGGAGAGGAAGTAGAAGAGGGAAATCATACCGAACAGTATGTATAGGCCCTTTGACACAGTCGGGGCCAGCAGCACCACCGCACCCTCTTCAACCCCTGTCCAAACGCCTGGGAAGTGTTAACGTGACGTGTATTCGGGAGCGGAGGAAGGCATGGGTGCTCGGTTGAGGAGATGCGCGGCGGGTGGTGCTTGTGAGAGCTGCCGAGGTGTGTGAAAGAAGGGACGGAAGGGCAACGATATAGCGACGTGTTGGGTGGCACTTGGCACCTGGCAGTGCATCGTCATGGAGGTGGAAGGATGATAAGGAAATGGCCCAGGACGGCAGGGTGGGCGGCAGAACGAAAAGAAAAGGTGCGCGACATTGCGGAGTTGTCAGGGTCGTGGAGTGGTGCAGATCAGCACCGTGGTCCACGGAACTCTTCTACATACAGACACACACGGGCACTGAATTGTGCCGCCTGGATGAGGAATTGGGGACAGCAATATGCGATGTGGCGAGGATGGAGCCGGCAGGCGTCTTCTGAGTTTTCAAGCGAAACACCACACCGGGTTGAGAGCTGTAAGGGCGTTTGGCAGTCGGAATTTGTCATTCTTTTGTTTTCATTTTCTATTTATTTTTTCTCTATTTTAAAGTGCTTTCAGACTGTTGTTTAAAGTTCAAAAGACGCTCAAGAGTCAAAACTGTAAAACCATAAAAGCTTTACATGTCCCTCCTCTGCACCCGTCGTGCAGGCCGCCTTGTGACGTCACTCGCGGCCAAAGCACGAACCACACCACGTTCTTCCATCGCACGAGAATTGACTGCGCGGATCGCCTCACCACATCAGCGCGCGATTCATATGCAGAGCACAGCTGCGGGCGCGGTAGCGCAGGTGCAGGCACAGGGCGCGGATCGACTGGAATTTGTACCGCGACTGCGAGTCGGGGTCGTCAAGAGCCGGTGGGTTTTGGATTTGCAGCGGTGTTGTTGGGATGGGTGGACTTTCTACATCTGACACGAACGACGAACGTGAACCCGCTTGCACTGCCAGCCCGAGCCGGTTCGTTATGCGCGTGCAAATCTACGACGAGGAGAAGGAAGAGGACTGTCATTGTCCCGGTGAGGGTCTCAACTCTTCAACGCGGTGTTTTGAAGGACATGTGCTGAAAAGCGTTGGCTCGCTCGCCCGGTGGGGGTGGAATAGTGACGGGAAGGATTGGCAACCTCGACTTCTCTGTCGGCGATGTTCCGTGCCTGGTGTCGTCTCCGGGCTTGTCCTGGGCACATGACCGCGACCGCAACTCTGACCCGGACCCCGAAGCAGACGCAGACCTGCCGGATCCAGGCACGCCCTCCGACGAACCTGTACCCACCCCACACCCTCCCAAACCGAAACCCCGCCGCTCACCAACCGCCCGCCCGCGTAAAACCAACTACACCGTCGAGGCAATCTCGCTCTCCCCGCTCTCCACGCCACACGCGGGCATGCGCTGGGTCGGGGTGAACCAGACACGGGTCAATCGGTTCGTGGAGCATTTCCTCCGAAACCCTTTCCCCGGCCTCGGCAGCGAGGGCGGCGGTGGTGGTGCTGGTACTGGGCTGGCAGCCACGCTAGGCCTCGCGGGAGCAGGAGACGTTCAGAGGGAGGTCAGCGTGGGGGACAGTAAGGTGGACTTTTGTGTTGGTGGGAGGGTGTGGATTGAGATCAAGGTGAGTGGGGGCAAGTGTGGGTGGTAAGGGTAGTGTGGTCGATGTGAGGGATGTGGAACGAGCGTCGAGCGGGAGGTGGAACCTGGAACGGCAGTCAGCACACGAGCGAGTTCTGGATGTGGTACGTCCGTCTCACCTTACGCTGACCCGCCTGCCTTGTTCGAAAGACGCCGCTGATCCACATCCCAGACGCACAATCCCACCCGGCCGCCAAACCGGAACAGGCCGCGCTGCAGACGTTCCAGCGACTCGTCAAGGTTCTTGTTTCTTTTCTTCTTGTCTCCTTCTCTCCGTTTGAAGAAACCTCATTCCTCGACGAATTCAATGTCAATGGTTCTACTTGATGAAGCACTTCAAGGAACTGACCAAGATCATGAAGACCGTCAAAAAGGAGCAGCAACGGGTACTGAAATTGACGGCGACGACGACGACGGTCGGGAAGGGGAGTCCGAAACGGAAACGGAAACGGACGGCGAATGAAGTTTCAGACGAGTATGTTGTGCTCCGTACGAACCCAGGCATACGACAACCTCACGCCTTGTCCTACGACAGAAGTCCCGCTCTAGATGAGTAAGTCGTTTTCTGTCACCCACTCTCTCCAACCTCGCACCCTGACCTAACTCCCACGAAAGACCCACCGACCCGGCACCACCACCACCACCACCACCAATACGCTGCATCTTCCTCCTGGTGTTCATGTACGACGCGCCGCCGTTCCGCCGACCCTCTGCTACTGCTGGTAACAAGGTGAGTCTTCTTCCTTTTGCCTTCTCCCTTTCAGTTGGCCTCAAATCACCCTCCCGTCCCCACCTACCCCTCCCTTTTCCCAGGAAATAACAGCCGCGGCGCGAGCAGCGCAGAAGGCGGGCGTGGAGATGTGGCAGTGCAACATGCGGTTCGACATGGGCGGTGTGCAAGTGTCGAGCGTACAGAGACTAGAAGACGACTACTGAAATCAAATCTATAATTCCCGATGGCTTTTTGGACTCGTTTCGCACTTTCGGATGTGGGAGAGATGAAGGGTCCCCTTGCAGGCAATTCAGGCGCTGCCTCGGCCGGCCCTGATTTTTGGGACACCCCACTGCCGGCGAAACATCGCCCACTTTCCGCCTGCAATTGCATCTGCGCGACCGCTGCGTCGTCGCAATCTCCGCCATGACCGCGACTTCCGCCGCCAGCAGACTCGACGATTCCCTGCTCGAAGCAGTCGAGGCCCGGTCCCTTTGGGGCGTCCGGTCCGCGTTGGAGGGGGGTGCAGACCCCAACGCGCGCAAGAGCGTCACGCTGACGGTGGGTACGAGACAGAAATGGCAGCGATTGCAGCGCGAGGGTGGTTGTGACGGGAGTTGTTTTGGGCAGATGACACTCAACAACGGCGAAACTCGGCACGATACAAGACAGGCGGAGTCGGTGCTGGCACTGGCGATTGAGCAGGGATTGGTCGAAATTGTGCAGGCGATTCTGGAAAAAGGTGCGCTCACAGGTGGTGGGGGTCGCTTCCTGGTAAACATCAACTAAACATTCGCGGAACGCATACGATTCCCAACATGACGATACCGCGCACCATGGTACCCACGGTACGATTCCAGGAGGAAACCCCCATCTGCCCATCTCGTGGCCCATCGCAAACTGGATCGTCTGGGACGTGAAATGGAGAGCCGAGACCTGGGACCAAGACAGATGGCGCGACCACGACCACCACCGCGTGCAGTTCCCCGACGCGCTCAGCTTCGCTCTCGCAGCGGGACCCACCGACATGAACCCGTCCGGCGCCCGCGTCAAGATGGTTAACCCAAAGCGACACGAGCATACGAGCCGCTTCGTCATTCTAGAGCCAAGGAGGGAAGTCGTGGCCACCGTGCTCCGTGGAGGTGCCATCGTGAGCCCGTCGGCGCTCACCTTGGCGCTTAATTTGGCGCAGGGCGTCGGATGCTGGGACGACGACGTGCGCCCTGAGCCCGAGTTTCTGCACATGCTTCAAGACCACATGGGCCGAACGTCTGTGTCCGTGTCTGCGTCAGAGCCCCGCTCACCCACTAGCCCCACATCGCCAACACTGTCGCGTGGCTCGGCGCCCGCCGCCGAAGACCCCTCCGTGATCTCCTTCATCGCGCATACCCTCAGTGAGCGGCTCCGAATATCCGAGGTGGACGCCGAAGTGGAGGAAGAGAGTCTCACGTTTGCAAAGATTAAGGGGCAGGAGGTCGCGCGGGTGCTGCACACCGGTACGAGCACGAGCACCGGGGGCGGCAGTCCGCAGCGCGGTCATGACAGCGAAGCAAAGATCGAGAGCTTGAAGCGTGATTTGGAAGAAGAGCGGGCGCACATGAAGGCGCTCGAGGAGGAGCTGAGGGCGCTTAGGATGGCGATGGGGAAGAGTGCCACCTAATCACGTCTGAGGCGTTGAAATCGTTGGTCGTTACCCTTTCTATACGTTCTATACAGTAGGCATATCTTAGCAGCTGAAATTTTGTCATTGGGCGTGTTCTTCACAGTACTTGTGTTATCCTCGCAACGACACCTGGCGATGGGGAAGAGAGCCAACGAATCACCTTTCAGGCTTTACATAACACCATTATATCTTAACATCCGAAATCTTGTTATTGGGCGTATCTTTACAGCGTTATGTGAGTACCTTCGCAAGTGCACCGCCACAACATTGTTCCATTCCTACTCCCTCTCATGCCCGATCGCGAATTGAATTCACAGTCAAGGCACTCAAGGGAGCGCCGGGTCGTTTCTTTTTCGCCTGGCGAGCAGGAAGAGGATCTGCTTTACTTTGCCGGTCTCATGGCCGTTCTTGCGATTGGAGCGGCGGGATTCGTCGCGTTTCACGGAGTCAGGCGGTTCCAGAACGCGGAGAGTATCACGACAGATGCGATCAAACGCGGGCGCGTCGTGCGAGGGTACGTCACAAAGGTATGTAGAGGGAATCATTCCATGGGTTCTTTCGGCACTGCGATCTCCATGAATTCGAGCACTCATTACGCTATTTTATTCTAGGTGGCGGACGGAGATACACTTCGCATCTACTCCACCAACTTTTTCCGACGAAAGCCGCCCGCAAATGCACGACGTGAGGCCATACTTGTCGAATCGACCCTAGGATTTCATGCAACTCACGACGCGGACCCCACAGCGCTCCCCATCACAGAAACAATTGCCGTGCGCCTCGCATCCGTCGACGCCCCGGAGCTGCCCCACTTTGGCAACCCGGGGCAGCCTCTTGCGGCCGACGCGCGGAACCACCTTGCGAACCTCGTGCTGAACAAGCGTGTCGTCGTCAATCCCGTGGTCAGCAAGGACAGGTACGGGCGTGTGGTTGGTGTCGTGTGGAGGGGCCCGTGGTTTTGGAGAAGTGATGTTGGATTGGAGATGGTCAAGTGAGCACACGCACCTCCCAACACCGCTGTGCGCAACCCCCAGCTTTGACCGTTGTTTGAAGAGCCGGACTAGCTGCTGTGCACCACGTCAAGTCTTCTCCGACAGCAACGGATCGTGACTCTGCACTCCGTGTTGCAGAGGAGTCTGCAAAGTAAGTTGACGCGTCTTTGCGTGAGTGTAGCGGTACTCATTAAAAGGTTCTTGCAGGTCTGCGAAACGAGGCGTGTGGATGCTGGGTGACAAGTACATTGCTCCCTCTGAATTCAGAAAACGTGAGTACAAGTAAAGGAAATGCGATTCACGAGATCGGTGACTTAATGTCCCTCATTCTGCAGAACACCCATCATCCGCCCTTGGAGCTCTGACCGACGATGATACCTCGGATGTGACGACCGGGAAACGATCTTTCTTTGGGTGGTTAGAGGGACTTTTCTCACGAAAATAGCGTTTCTTAACGAGTACTAGCCTCGGGGGGTATACACGGATGCATTTACACGTTATGCCAATATACAATGCCGTTTGTTTGTTTCATGTTTACTCGTCTTTGTGCGTGCTCTACAACGTGTCCGTGTCCTCCACCGTGGAAGTATAACCTGTCCCCTCCCGATCACCAACGACCCACTTGACCGCCGCTCTCCTCCACCCAGTCAATCTTCCTCGACTCCCACCGACTCTCCAAGCAGCTGCTAGAGCGCCAACACCGATTGAAAGCGACACAGCTTCGAAAGTCGCCTCCACCATTCGTAACGAGGACTTGGGCACGCGAGAGAAGATCACGGGAGAGAATTGAGAGGATGTGAAAATGAACCAAGTGGCAGCGAATGCACGCGGCAGAGAGAATAAGAGGAGTTCGTGCCGCCGACGAGGGTGTTCGATTGGGAAGGCGAGAGATGCGAGGGCCGAGCTGTGTAGAACCACATGCGAATGTTACGTGAGTTCAACAATACGCGTTTGTCTTACCAGCACAGTATAACTTACCCCAAAAGTGGACCCCAAACTTCCGCGTCCGCTTTTCCCGGTGGTAGAATGTGGCTCCGAAGACTACAAACGGGCGCCCAAACCAGCGCAACAATTGCGGCAAGAAAGACACCGGACCTTGCCGACGCGATTATGGCGGATAGTGCGATTGTCCAGAGTGAGGTTGGTGCAGACTTGGATCGAAACACGACGCGAACAACGGAGGATAGGAGGTTGAGGGGAAGGTACAGCTGCAAAAGAGAACAAAGAATTCAAGTCAGCTTAAAGAACGGCAACCCATGTGACCCCAGCTCGCCTTGAACGCTGTTCGTCCTGCGGCAAACGCTCTCCTCGCTGCATTCTCCCCACAACCCCATGAACCGCCGTGAACGAGGACACAGGGTAACATGTCGACCTTGGCAGGATCTGCCCACTCTTCAGGAAACCCGAGCTCCCTTGCGAGGGGAATGAGGAAGAGCTGTTCTGGGTCGGAATGGCCGTACCGCATTGTTCCAGCTTGCAAATTACGGAGCGCTTGAATGAAAAGTGGGCTTATGTGCGATAGATGAGTGATGAAAGAGGAGAGACCGCTGCGAAAAAGGTCAGGGATTGAAATGTCATCGAGGAAGAGTTGCCAGGGGTTGCGGAAGAAACGTACTGGGGTATGGCATCGGGAATATAAAACCAAGAGAAGACAATGGAGACGGAACAAAAGGTAAAACTAGCAGTGCTACGAATAGGACGAGATATGTGAAGAGCTTCACCCAGTGAAACGCAACGCTAAACTCACTCTAAATTTGTCACAACCCACTCCGGTAGCCCCATACTGCGGACAGACGATTCCAGTCGCTTTCCAATCCCCAACCACCCGACAGCAACATCCACCGCGGTAACCAGAGCAGTGAGTCCGAATTCAGCTCGTGCTCGAGCTGGGATCAAGGGAGCTGCTACGAGCGCCGTGATCGAGAACGAGGCGAATGCAATTTTCTGACACAGCGAGGCGTATTGGGGATTCATGATGATGGCGTCAGGCTTGCTGGGTTGAGAGCTGCCATCGGAAATGGGTGTGCCGAAAGCACCGTCTGAACTCGTACGCCGAGGGCTGCTCTCCCGCATCACGATTTTTTTCGTGTATCCTTGCCGTCTCGCGAGTGCCCACAATATCGCCTCCAGGATTCTGGATCCGCCCATGACGATAGCGATGGCGAAGCCAGGTTTATTCCCCCTGAGAGCCCCCTTCAACAAGAGTCCGAATCCTTTGACAATGGCGGCCACGAGCCTCGCGATTGCGGCCATTTGCTTTCGCGAGCCAGGCAAACGTGCGAGTTCGGCGGCTGTAGCGCGCAGTTCCCGCAGGATGAGCCGAAGAACGGACGGGACGAGTGACAGTCCCACACCAGCCGCGTATCCCGTTGCCGCCGCCGCGGCAGACGCGACCAGAGTCCTCGCTGGGCCTCTGCTTCCAATCCCCGCCATGACGAGCTGACGTGTTCCTTTGGTGCAGGATGACGAGGTGGGTCGGAGTAATTTCCCGTCCCATGTGGTCCTACAAAGTCAAAGTATGAAATATTGCATACGTAGCTATCTTTGCAAGAAGAATTAAATAAGCACGCACGACCGCTCTAGAGTAATTGCTATGTTACGTTTCCTTGTCAATATCCGCTAAGTCCAACACAAATGCAGCGCTTGTCTCGTCCTGCCATCACACATACCCACCCGACGCATCACCATCGCACTGCGCGACCGTAACAAAGTGATATCCCTTGGACTGAATAAACGTGATCGCGTCGTCCAGGTATCCTCTCGAGGACGTATCATGACTTAGTTGAATCCCCGAGTTGCTAAACAAGATGGGAAGAATGTCACCGCGACGCTCCCAGCGACGTGAAAGCGAGACTGGCTACGAACCTTCCAGAGTCCCAGCTATTCAGAGTTCCTTGGATGTTGCCCAACGCACCCCCGGGGTTGGAAGCGTCAGTGGTGTCGAGATTCCATTGAACAGCCTGACACAAATACGAGCGCGCGTGAGACATGACTGATAAAGTTTTCGAATCAGCCGTCCTAGAGCAAACTTACCCGAAGTCCTTTGGAGGCAATGTAATTCAATGAGTCCTGGTTAAAACTGCCGTAGGGAAACCTGAAGTACGTCGGGGCTTTCCCAATGATCCCGCGAATTGTAGCCATAAGCTGGTCAATCTCCCGACTGTAGGGGCAATTTCCGCTGTTGGTAAGGTCGCAGTGCGACCACCCGTGCATACCGATCTGGAACCCGCGGTTGACAGAGTCGCGGATAAGGTCAGGGTAGTTGCCAATGTAGTCGTAGTTTTGGCCGTTGAGGAAGAATGTCGCCACGACACCGCGGTTGATGAGGATGTCTTTGATCGCTTGGGTGTTGCTTCAAGGGACGTGTGAGGTGGATGTCTAATACAGATTGACAAGGAAAGAAGCAATACTCACTAGTTTGGTCCGTCATCAAACGTCAATGCTGAAAACCAAGTCAAAGATGATTTAGCACGGGAAAGCCTCAGCGCGTCTCGACTGCATGCCCTCACCGTATTGGCCCGCTTGCCTGCAGTTGTAAATAATGACTCCGGGGGCACTTCCACCACCGTATTGTGGAGGCGCTGGTGGAGGAGTCAGAACAGATCCTGGCGGGGGTGGCGGAAGTGAAAGTGGAGTAGGAGATGCCGGCGTAGCTGGAGGGGACGGCGATGGAGAACCGTTGCACCTGCCAAACGCAGACTGTCGGATTGTGTCAGACTGGTGTGGTAATGAGCGCCAAACCGTTTTTCAATAGTACCTGACAACCACTTCCACAACTTTGTAATGTTAATTTTTGCATCGTTGTGGTTTCAATATTAGCATTTGTCACTACTCGGTGCAAGTGTCTCTTATCTGACGCAACTCACTGATCCGCAGTGTTACCACACCACGCATACGGCGAGCAGCAATCGCCATTGGCACAGACTGTACTGCCAAACGACGAACCGCATCGACCGTCGGAAGAAATGGGACCGCTAGGCGGCGAGCTTGACGGCGGTGTTCTCGGAGGAGGAGTGCTTGGAGGAGGAGCGTTTGGAGAAGACGAGCTTGGAGATGATGGTGGGGATGCGCCGGCGCAAGTTCCAAATCCAGGTTGGCAACCTGTTCCACAACTGCGGGAGACGTGAACAAGATTCTCATCACCTAGCGGTTTTTTCAACATACTACGCATCCGTCGACCCGCAGTATCCGTATTGCGAGCAGCACAGCGTGTCGCACTGGCCGCCGAAGCCGTCGCCGCAACGTGATTGACGCTTGGAAACCGCCGCCGCCGGCATCCCCCGGACGTTTCCAACCAAAAGCAACACGCAAAGCGCGCCGAAAACGAACGTAGCAGTCCGTGTTCTCTGCATCGTTGTGTTTTGAATGCTTTCCGCGTTTGGGTTTTATTGCAGAAGCACACCGCCACCCGTGGTTTGGTCTGTGTTACCCTGGGCCGACGTTGCCGAGGTATGGAAGCGAGTTTCCTTCAGTAGCACCCCCGATTTTTCTCGGCGAAAAGAAAGTCTCGATTCGAGAACAAATTCTGGCGTCGAGAACTCTTCCATTCCCATCAAATGCTCCTCCTTGGTCTGCGCAATGGGACGCACACTCTCTCGCCGACCGCAGATGAATCACTCATCTACTCACTAATTCCACAACGACGCCGCTCACGACCACGTTGTTGAGACAGCTCCTTCCAGCTTCTTAGCCAACCTCTCCACGTTCTTCGACCATTTTGTCTGTATAAGTCTTGCTCTCAAAAGTACTTCCTTTTACAGCACATGACATAAACACACACAAGCGCTCAGAATAACTTTGCGCAAATTTTTTGCTTTCAAGTTCCAAAATACCACAAATCCAAGTCCGCCAAGTCCAAGTCCAAATGCACTGCTCCGTCCGCCCGTCCCACAGTCCCACAACAAATCACACATACCCTCCCGACCCGTCCCCGTCGCACTGCGCGATTGTGACGAAGCGGTACCCCTTTGACTGAATAAACGTGATCGCGTTGTCGAGGTAGCTGCTCGCGTAAATGTCGTGGCTGAGTTGGATGGCCGAGTTGCTGGAACACCAAGAACGGGGCGGGTGTCAGCGCGACGGTCCCTTTCCCAGCGACAGCGATGTGAAAGAGGGATAGAAGCACGTACCTGCCCGAGTTCCATCCGTTCAACGTTCCTTGGATGACGCCCAGCGCGCCGCCGGCGTTGCTGTAGTCGGTGGTGTCGATGTTCCATTGAACACCCTGGTCGAAACACGAGTGGCGTGAGACCGTCAGTGACCATTTCGAATTGGTGCTGTTGGAAAAAAATAACAACGAAAAACGTACCCGAAGTCCTTTGGAGGCAATGTAATTCAATGCGGCCTGGTTAAAACTGCCATACGGGAACCTGAAATACGTCGGGGTCTTCCCAATGATCCCTCTAATTGTGCTCATAAGCTGGTCGATCTCCTGGTAATACGGGCAGCTGGCGCTATTGGCGAGATCGCAGTGTGACCACCCGTGCATGCCGATCTGGAACCCGCGGTTCACGCTGTCCCGGAGCAGGTCGGCGTAGTTGCCGATGTAGTCGTAGTTCTGACCGTTGCAGAAGAAGGTGCCCACGACACCGCGGCGGATCAGGATGTCCTTGATTGCTTGCGTGTTGCTGCGTGCAGTGAAGGTAGGGGGAAGAGTGAGGTGTGGACGCAAGGTTTGAGATTGAAAAGAAGCAGTGCTCACTAGTTTGGTCCATCATCAAACGTCAATGCTTGACACCCACGCAACGGCAATTCAGCATCGCAAGGCTACAGCGCGTCACACTACAACTGCTCACCATATTGGCCAGCCTGCTTGCAACTGTAAATGACGACACCGGGTGCGCTTCCACCGCCAGTTTGTGGAGGCGGAGGCGGTGGGGGCGGCGGTGGGGGAGATCCTGGTGGTGGTGGAGGTGGGGGCGGACCGGTACCGGAGCATGCTCCGTATGTGCGCTACAAAGGAAGTCGGAAATCAGAACGAGGGTCGAGGTCGGTGAACATCAAAACACCGTCCGTGGTTCGTGCGGCGGCGGAGGGGAGGCAGAGCCACTCACTTGACATCCAGTTCCGCAGCTTTTAGCACGTATTCGTGTTTTGAGGTCGTGCCGAGTGCGAGTGCGAGTGCGTGAGATGACAACTACGCACGCGTAAAGGGAGACGACTCAACTGGTCAGACGTGGTCCCGCACCACGCGTACTGGGAGCAGCATTGTCCAGATGGGCATACCGTGTTGCCGAACCCGGATCCGCAGCGGCCGTCTTGTGAGATCGGACCGGTTGGAGGTGGAGGGGGGCTTGGAGGCGGTGGTGGGGGCGGAGGAGGCGGAGGCGGAGATGGTGGCGGTGGAGGAGGCGAAGGCGGTGGTGAACCGTTGCATTTGCCAAACGCGGACTAAAGAAATTGTGGGTTGAACTGGCGCGTAAAGTGAACACTGGACCTCGGAGACATACTTGACAACCACTTCCACAACTATTTTTGCATTTGTGGTGTGTTTGGGGGGTGAGGTAATGTTTGCGTCAAGAGTCGGTGCAGCCGCCTTTTCGCCATGAAAACTCACTGATCTGTCGTGCTACCACACCAAGCATACTGCGAGCAGCATTCACCACTGGGACAGACAGTACCGCCGTACGAGGATCCGCATCGGCCGTCGGATGAAATTGGACCGCTCGGCGGCGAGCTCGGAGGGGGCGAACTTGGCGGCGGCGTGCTTGGAGGAGGAGTGCTTGGAGGAGGAGTGCTTGGCGGTGGTGGTGGCGACGTGCCGGTGCAAGATCCGAATCCAGGTTGGCAGCCTGATCCACAACTGTGGGAGACGTCAATAACATTTGCATCAACCGGCCACAACTGGGCATTTTTCTTCAACGTACTACGCGTCGGTGGTCCCGCAGTAACCGTACTGCGAGCAGCACAACGATCCGCACTGTCCCCCGAACCCGGTGCCGCAGCGTGTTTGACGACGGGTTAGCTCGACTGCAGAGACCCCGGGCGCGCTCGCAGCCACTAGCAACGCGAAAAGCGTGCAGAAAACGAACGCAGCAGCGCGCATGTTCCGCATCATCTGAGTATTAATTTGCTCCGCGTTTGGTGTTGATTGCTACACCGCCACCGCGTGGCCACTGAGGAGCCGAGGCTGTGGCTGCTGAAAGGAAATAATAACACCGAACGAAAATTAAATTACTGTCTTCCACTTCACTTCGGTGCTCATTCATCTTTTTATTTACGTAACTGTGCAATCCGTGTCATGGAATTTTGGCTTCTCACCCCAAGATATGGAACAATTGAAGGCTTAATGATCTGCACCCCGCCGGTTTTCAAATGCCAAAGCGACAGAACAATATTGCAAATGTAATCATATTCAGAAAGTACAACGTTACGAAAAAACATGCAACATGCTCCTTCAAAAACACCGCAATTATGTGTTTCATTCTCGCGCGTTTGCATTCCGGTATGTACAACTCTTCCTCTTAATTCTTCCTGAGACGCTTGTACTTGTTCTGAGCGGTTCACACATCAGCATGTGCACCTGACCACAACGCAGAGGCGAACCACACACCTTTGCAGGTACAGGGGGGTAAAGACTTTTCAAGTGCTGGAGTTTCTTTTCGAGCAGCTCAATGGTGAATTTCTTCTCCTCAGATTCGAATTCAGATTCCAAATCGACAATGTCCTTGTACTGCTGGGACGCCACGTTTAAGCCGTACTTGGCATCCATGAAGGTTTGGTGCCTTTTCCAAAACCATTGAAAGAGATACCGTCAAATTGAGACGCGTTTATAAAGTATTCCCCCAAAAGAAAAAAGCTCACACTGAAGCAACAAGGTGGTTCCGCTTCCTCAGCTCCTCCGACTCCTTCTTGTACGCTTCCACGAGTGACTCGACCTCGTTCTCCGTGAGTGTTCTGCCCGTGTGTTGGATCGTGCACTGTTTCACCACACTGATATCATCAGCACCAACAACTTTGGCCTCAACTCGGAGCTGGGAACTGGTTAGATTGGGACAGGAGTAGAACCATCAAATCAAAACGCCCTCGTGGGCCAACAAAAAATCCCACTCACCCAATCGAAACGTGGCACTTCATCGTCACCGTCACCGATCCCTTGGGTCCATTTGGAAGTCCACCGAGGACCACCGTTCCAATCAAATTGTTCTTTTCGTACTGACCGTGCATTCCTTGAAGGACTTTGAACTCCATGGCGGCTTGGTCGTCCACAGTCGTGATAAAGTCGCACGTCACCTCAACGGGAATAGGCTTGCCGCGCTTCACGACTGTCCACGGTACGTAAGCAGAATCTTTGGCGCTCTTCACAACGACGCTTATGGGTAACGGCACAGTGTCGGTGATTTGCCCATACGGGTACATTCTTGAAAAGAGACAAGGCGTCAACGTTTTGACGTTGATAAAACACAAAACGATTTTGCACCAAGATGATTACTCACCCGCTCATCAAGTTGTAAGCATAGTATGCAGCACCGGCCGCGACGGCCGTTTTGGGATCCAGCGGTTCCCCAAGAACTTCGTCTCCAAATATGCGTTGCAGCATCAACCTGCAGTGCGGCAAGTAAGCTCCTCCTCCAGAAAGCACCACCCGCTTAATATCGTCTGTTCGTATGTCTTCACGTCGCTTCGTGCGCGATTGGTTGCAGACCGCAAGCAGGTCGGCGAAGAGTTTCTCAGTATGTTCAGTAAGCTTCTGGCACACTTTCTTGAACTCCGACGCCTGGATGTACACGACCGGATAGTTGGATATCTTCACTTCTGTTTCAAGGTTATCGAGGTATCCTTGGCTGCATCGGATCTTGTACTTCTCTGACTCGCGTCTCACTGTCGCCTCCACTTCGTGTGTAACGTCGAATTTCAGCTCGGTGTACTTGGCGATAATTAGGTCGTACATGTAGTTGTCAATGTCGGTTCCTCCAAAGTTGACGCTGTCAGTCGCGATGGCACCCATCGAAGTGTTCGTGACAGATGCTATAGAAATGTCCAACGTCCCGGCACCAAGATCCCATACGGCGACAATTGTCTCTGACCCCAAATTTAAAAAAGAGTCATAAACTTGCGGATTTTGTCGTCTATCCTCAATCAATAGCGCCGTTTGTTCGTTCAATAAACCAAGAACTTCAAAGCCTGCAATTCTTCCAATGTTGAACGTGGCTTGCCGCTGGGCAGCGTTGAAGTTGGACGGGACGGTAAGGATTGCGCGTGGTTCTTGCTTGGGCCTCTTGTTGGAGAGAATATTCCGGTAAAATCGCAAGACCTTTGCCTGCAACTCTTCAGGGGAGTATCTCCGGGGCTGTTTGCTAGGATCGTACGGCCGTCGGGAAGATTTCCTTGCAAATGTTACAAGTACGCGCTTGTCAGTGGTATCATCCCCAGTGATCGTATAGTTCCTGAAAGGTCATCTCTTTGGTGAAATAGATTGAAGTATAACGTAGCAGCGTTTGGACACTCACACCCTTTGTCGAAGTGTTTCGATTGCCGCCAGGTCATTTGGTTCGTCAAAGCTCCGACCCAGAACCCTCTTGAGTTCATGCACAGTTGTGTGCCCGTCAAGCCTCTTGTCCTTCGCGCGCTCGCCGACGACATAATGAGAGTCATTATCAAGAAGGATTTCAACAGGACCTTGAAACGGCAAGATTTGAAAGGGCCAAAGTTTCGTTGAACGAAGAGCCGAATCAACAAATGACCATCACCTATAGGACTCACATGAGTATTGCTGATGGTAATTGAATGGAACGGGCTCCGGCTTTCCCTCCCTGTCGACCCAGGCCACAACCAAGTTCGATGTTCCGATATCGATTCCAACCGGGTATGATACGTTTTTTTCACTCATTTGAAACTGATTCGAGTACACTCGATCAACGGATGGTGGTCGATGGGGTCGTTGTCGGTGAGGGTAATTGATTGCAAGCAATCACAATTGTTTTGAAGTCAATCGAAGCTTTCGCCGAGCGGAACCTCCAGTCAAATCCCCGTTCGATAGTCGTGACGCCAAATCCGCGAGCAGAGGAGCACTAGTGATTGCTTTTCCTGGAGTGGGTAAAAGTCTCGAAAGTGTAGACTATAATACAGATCAAATGTACCTTTGTTGGCACGGGAATGGCGGCGAGCACTGCAACAGAACTGGAGCATGAAAACGCAACTGCGAAAATGCGGCTACATTGGAGAGGAGCGTGATATATTCAATGCGTTCATATCACGTCAGTAGATGTCAATCTGATACCGTCTTCGTGAATTGTTACTCTTTCCTTTGGCGCTTGAACCAGTTCTGAAAGGTCCATCTTCACCATCACAGCAGATCTGCGTGCCCAGGGTCGCACATACCTTTTCAGGAAACATTTTGTTGAAGTGTTGGACTCGGTTCTCAAGCTCCGGGATGGTAAGATTTTTCTTCTCGGATTCAAAATCAGATTCATAGTTGGAGATATCTTTGAACTGATTGTTTGATCTGCTTAAGCCATACTTTGCTTTCTGCTTTCAAGAATATCTCATGCCTGCACCAAAGATTTGGCAAGTTAGGGCTAGGATGTGACAGAGAAGTGAGAACTGACACAAGCAAACTTACACTGACGCGATGAGGTCATTCTGCTTGTTCAACTCCTCCAACTCCTTCTTATATGCTTCCACGTAACTCAACCTCATTCTCATTGAGTGCTCTACCAATGCTTTGGATGATACATTTCTGTTCCACTGCATTCTGATCAGAACCAGCAATTCTGGCCTCAACCCTTAGTTGAGAGCTGTTGGGAGTATAAATCACATCAAATGTATGAATCAACAACTAACACAACTGACCCAATTGTTACACTGCACTTTAACGCGACAGTCACTGATCCTTTGGGTCGTTTTGGAAGTCGCCCAACAATCATAGATCCGATCAAATTATTTCTCTGGTAGTTTCCTTGCATTCCCTGAAGAACTTTGAGCTCCATTGAGGCCTGGGTGTCAATCGTAGTGACGAACTTGCATGTCACCTCCACCGGAATAGGCTTGCCACACTTCACGACTTCCCAGGGTACATAACCAGTATTTGAAGTGTTCTTCACAACGATGCTAATGGGCATAGGCACTGTGTTGGTGATTTGTCCAAACGGGAATTGTCTTCAAAAGAAGAACGAATTAATTTTTCAACTGAAGAAACAGGACAACAAAGTGAGCCCACCCTTTCATCACTTTATGTGCGCAAAACGCTGCACCGCTTGCCACTACAGTTTTTGGATCCAGGGTTCCCACAACAATGTCACGCCTGAACATGTGTTTCAGCTTATCCCTGCAATGTGGTAAGTATGATCCTCCTTCAGACAGCACCATTCGTTTGATGTCACTCATTATTATGTCTCCATGCTGCTGAGTCCTTGCTTTGTTGCAAACAAAGAGCAGATCTGCAAAGAGTCTCTCCATGTGCTCAATGAGCTTTTGGCACACCTTCTCAAACTCCCAAGAATGGATGTGGACGACTGGAAAGTTGGAGATTCCCACGTCCGTTGCAGCACCATCTTCATAGTTTTGGCTGCATTGGATCTTGTACTTTTCCAATTCACGTCTCACTTTTGCCTCCACTTCTGGTGTAATGTCAAACTTCTGCTCCACGTACTTGGCAATGATCAGGTCGTGAACTTCATTAACAATGTCTCCTCCTCCGACGTTGATGCTGTCGACTGCTAAGGCACCCATGGCCGCTGTGGTGACAGATGCTACGGCATTGTCCAATGTTCCGGCACCGAGGTCCCATACTGCGACAAGTGTCTCTGGACTCGAAGACAGGAAATCCTCATACACTTTCGGATTTTGTTGTCAGTCCTCAATCAATAATGCTGTCTGTTTGTTCAATAAACCAAGAACTTCAAAGCCTGCGATTCGACCAATGTTGAATGTCGCTTGCCACTGGGCAGTGTTGAAGTTGGACAGGACGGAAAGAACAGCGTGAGGTTCTTGTTTGGGCCGCTTGGTCATGAGAACGTTCCTGAAATTCTGCAAAAATTTTGCCTGCAACTCTTCAGGGGAGAATTTCAGGGTCTCACTCGTGCGCTCAATTTTCATCCTCAAATCTGCAACCGTTCGNGCGGTGCTCTTCTTACTTGTTGCCAAGCCCTTCTGGTCAACCAATCCCCCTTCAGAANGGAGACCTTTGGAACTTGTCACACTAACTCGCAGGGCCGTCACTGGAAGCACATGGGACTTGCCTGGATTGGATGGCCCTCCACGTCAACAAAGGATATGGTCGGGTATTGGGTTGGACCGGGGCACCCTGCCACATCACAATGACTCTCGTTTATGTACACCGCACCACCGCGCCTCAATCGTGCACGCCTGTAAACTGGATGTCCCCACTTCATACCCGATGATGGCGACGCTCCACGGATCTTCAAACCTCTGCTCATTTATTGTCGACGACCCTGTTGCTGTTCGGTGCAACCATTGGCAGTGACAATTCCCATAATGCTTAGTGGTGCCCCGGCTTATATGAGTGGACACTCGGCCTCATCCGATCCCATCTGTCCGACTTACCTCCCTCCTGCCTGTGTCGTGCCTCGGCTACTTCCTCCTCCCCCAATGTCATACCGCCAGGCTTGACGCAAATTTCACGTTGCCTCTAGCCGGGCGATGTGTGTTGCAAATTGGAGATGGTTCAGACCCCTCTTCGCTCATACCTATCCGCGCACCCTTAATTTATTCCCACCCCACCCTTGGCACGCGAGCCTCGCTGATCGGGGGAATGCAGTGGCACAATGGCTTGTAATGAAACATTAGAACGTCAAGTGGTGTGGAAAGATCTTTTCTTTCTAATGGAAGTCCGCTTCACTGACTTCCCTCGGGAACTATGTAAGTCATCTCGATGTTAAGAGAAACCTAACTTATATCAAAGACTCAATAATATTTTTCTGTTGAGCTACAACTCGGATACAAAATGGGGAATTGTGAAGCACGTTTGCGAACCTACTCTCTGGCGAATGCCCAATATGCATGCGAAATGAAGGGAAGGGAATTGTTACCTTGCTGTGCCTCATCGCCTCGCGCTACCGCCACTCATCTTCGCAACTCTAACCCATCAGACATCCATCGTGCTCAATTCTTCCCATGGCGAAGCCTCCGCGTCCTTTCAGCTTCGGTCCGGACACCGGCATCACTCCTACAAGCCAGGTGAACATGCCATCCCGTCGCGGACGATGATGAATTGAAGTCCGGCACCAGCATGGCTCATCACACGACTCCTAATTCTTCTACTGCATTTTCGACATCTCTCTCTCTCTCATCACCGCTGCTGTCAAAACCTTCAACAATACTGCAAATCCGCACACCAAAAAGGAGAGACCGGATCTTCCAGATGAGGAAGATCAGAATCCTACAATGGCACAAGTTGGTGGGTTAAATGCAAATTGTTCTTGAAGATTATCACCTGTGGCGGGCAAAACCAAAAGGTGTCATTCGCCTCCAAAGGTCAATCTACTGCGGAGCTCATTCAATCCACCGCTCAACTTGTCGCCGGCTTTCCGTCACGCCAAAACTCAAACGGTTCTCTGCACGATGACGCCGGGGGACTCGGAGGCGGACGGGTCCGATTCGACTCTCCTGTTCAAGCTCCATCACCTCGCGTGAAATCGTCGCCACCCAAGAATGATGGCCCCAAGGCCGCCGCGGGAGCTAACTTGAAATCGGCGTTTAAGCGGACAAAGACGAAGAAGTCGTTCGCTCTCACACCGAAGGGGAACTTGCAGGTACGATGTCGATAGACTTGAAGACTTGAAGAGGGCTTTTGAGATGCGCATTGATGATGAGGACTTCGCATTTTGGTCAAATACGCAACGAGTCGTGGGAAAAGGTTGGGTGCAATATCTGTCATCAACCATTCCACCTCGGATTTTAAATGGCACGACTCTGATGGCTTTATTCGTCTCACTCACACTATCTGTCACGTGCTAGGTCGACGTCAAAGTACCCCCAAAGCTCATAGAAGGATCCAGCCTCACTGGATGGGAAACTGAGTACCTCCGATACACAGGTGCGACTTTCTTCCGAATGGTCTTCTGCTTCACTGCATTCACCTGTGTCTCGTTTTCTGGCGTTACTCGAACTCACAAGCTCCCGCATGTGATCCAGACGACTTTCCAAAGCAAGGATTTACCTTGCGCCCCAAAGAGCACTCGACTCCGCGCCAGATCGAACTCGCAATTTGTGGGTCTCACAACTTTTCTGTCGCTGACGAGCGCAACCCGCATGACCTTAACTCGCACATCTAAAGGCTGCACCATGTACAACGAACCTCCCGAGCTTCTTGCCAAATCCTGGACGGGTCTCGTCGAGAATCTTACTTATCTGACCAAAAAGTCCCGCTCCCCCACATGGGGCCCAGACTCATGGAAGAAAATTGTTGTCGTGATCGTCTCGGACGGCCGCGCAAACTGCAACAGGCAGACTCTGGCACAACTTGGGCTCATGGGTCTGTACCAGGACGGCGTCATCGTAGGAACGGTCCCCAAGAAGACCACTTCGGCTGACGGAGGAAACGAACAGGCCAAAGTCTCAGCACACATATTTGAGTACACGACACAAGTGATGGTGGATGTGGACGACATGAACAAGGAGAGCATTGTCCCGACGATTCCGATCCAGACCATCTTCATTCTCAAGGAGCAGAACGCGAAGAAAATCAACTCGCACAGATGGTTTTTCCATGGAATTTGCCCGATTCTCCAGTACGTGATATCCTCTGGCTTTGCGAGGTGCCTTATTGTGCTCAGGTATGATGGATTGTTTTCAGACCACGAGTGACCGTACTCCTTGACGTGGGAACCCGGCCGTTGGAAAAATCTATCTACCATTTGTGGAAGGTGTTTGATCGGCACCCGAACGGTAAGCCCTGGTGCATGTTGTCCCTAGATTCAATATTGTAATCCTAGCAACCTCGCGTTGCCTGCGTAGTGGGTGGAGCATGTGGAGAAATTCGTGCAGAGCTGGGTTATTTGTGGCAGAACGTCCGGAACCCGTTGGTTGCCGCGCAGGTGAGAGTTCGTCATGCGATTGTGCTTCCATGTCTTTAATCTTGCATCTTAATATTACTCCCAGAACTTTGAATATGTGAGTGCTTGAATTTGTTCACCGTGTTTATTGTCGGGCCCATATTGATCCAAGTTACGACGAACCAATACAGAAAATCTCAAATATTCTCGACAAGCCGCTAGAGTCCGTCTTTGGCTACATTTCCGTGCTTCCCGGCGCGTTTTCGGCATATCGGTTCGCTGCACTCCAGGCAAACGTGAAAGACAAGCAAGGGAACCCCGCAGGTCCGTTACAAGCGTACTTTAAGGGAGAGGCACTACATAATGGCAAGCTGCAAGGGAGTGAGTTTCATCTCTCCTTGTATTTTTTCCGTCGAGTTTGCCCATCACGATGTCGGTGCTTTTTCTGACAGACACTTTTATCAACAACATGTACCTTGGTGAGCTCTCGTCTTGTATAATCGGTATTTAACAATACTAACACGCATTCTCAACACATCCAGCGGAGGATCGCATTCTCTGCTTCGAGCTTGTGTCAAAACCCAATGAATCCTGGGTTTTACGATACGAGCGTGCATCAGCAGCTGAGACAGATGTTCCAGACACCATTCACGAGCTTATTAAGCAACGCCGGCGGTGGCTTAACGGGTCCACTTTCGCCGCACTCTACGCCATCTGGAACTGGTCTCACATTTTCCGATCGGCACACTCCAGGTTCCGCAAGCTTTTGTTTATTCTCGAGACAGGATACAACGTACTTGTGCAAATTTTTGCGTGGTTCTCGCTGGTTCGTGCAATGCGTTAATTGTTTGTGGTTTCGGTGTAATCATGGCTGACGTGTACGTTCGATATTGGCAGGCCAATTTCTATCTTACTTTCTTCTTTGTGATTGAGCAGAACAAGTGTGGGCCAGGCACTGAAGCCGATCTGAAGCTCTGCGAGACCCAAGGTGCATTTGGTCGAGCTGGATTTTATATTGCCGAGCCCCTCAAGGCAATCTACCTGATGCTCATCTGTGTTCAATTCAGTCAGTACCTGTGCTAGTTTGCGTTTTCTTGGAGCTAACAGAACTGTGTGGCGCTAGTCCTTTCAATGGGCAATCGGCCTGATGGCTCAAGAACCATTGGGAAGGTCTGTACGGCTCTGTGGGCGCTCATCATGTTTCTTCTGATCTACATGATTTTCTTCGGGATCGCTCAATCTGTAAGTATGCGAGCTCCTTTCCGCAAATCCTTGATCCACTGACAGTTTATCAATGCTCCAGATAATCAGTGTGAAGAATCAAATACAAACAGATGGAACGAGTCTTGGACAAGCGCTTGTCACGGTAGGCCATCACAGATGGGTGCAATCCGTGCCATCTTTCTAAGCAATTCACGTCGCAGAACTCGATCTTCCGCAATATCGTTATTTCCATGGGCTCCACCTACGGGTTGTGGTTTTTTATGAGCATGTTATTCCTCGACCCATGGCATATGTTCAATAGTTTCTTGCAGGTGATCAGTACATTGCATTTTGTTTGGGAAGGAGCAAAACCTCACACCGATATCTTTTTCTAAAGTACATGGTTCTGATGCCGTTTTACGTCAACATGATGCAAAGTGAGTCTCCAGTGCACCTCAGATTTGAAGTCGACCACTCAAAAGAATCTCGGGCCTTGAATGACTTACAGTCTACGCCTACTGCAACACGCACGATATCTCCTGGGGCACCAAGGGAGCGGACAAAGACGACCACAGCCTTGGTGCGGCCAAGAAACAAGAGGGTGGCAAAGCGCAAGCCGTTATGCTCGAAGTCCCTGACGAGGACAAGAAGGATGAGGCCAACGATGCTTACAGAAAGTTTTTCAGCGATATGGCTCGAGCCCCAGTCCCCAGTCCCGAAGAAAAGGCCAAAAAGGAAGCATCCGTTGCCAAGGAAAAGGCCGAAGACGCCAAGAAGAGATTTCGGACACTGCTTGTGCTGTTTTGGATCATCACCAATCTTATGTTGATCATACCGCTCACAAACGTGAATGCGGTTGCTGGTGGGACAGGTCCTAGCTACTTAGGATTTTTGTTCTTCTCGACCACCTTTTTCGCTGGTGTGAGAGCCATTGGGTCCCTTTCTTACTGTGAGTACAGCTCGCCCAACCGATTACGAGTGTGAGAATGTCTCAACGCCACTCTTCTTCGTGCTCAACAGTGCTTACACAGCAATTATTTGATCGTAAGGAGGATCCAGACGATGCCGATGTTGGGAACTTGGTCGCTCAAAGGCCCAGATTCATTCAAACAACGCCATCACCATCGAGGTCTGACCTGGTCGTATAGGAAGGGGAGAAAAAGCTCTGGGTTTACTAGTACACGACCACCGGCTTCTACGCAACATAATTTTATTCTCTTGTGTAATGGAGAACATGCGACTTTAATGCTAAATTAAGTACAGTGTACCTCATGGCATTGTCCCAACGTTTTACAATCGCCAAACCCAGTGACTTTCTGGCAGAAGACTAGGCCACACTGCTCTGTCGTACCATACGAGCAAGGGTAAAGTTCCTGATGTGATGTTGCTCTGTGATTTGGTTCGCTTGGTTGATCGCACGCAGTTCGCAGGCCCCAGTGAAGATGTTCCGAAGGGCACCCCGACCGGGTGACGAGAGGGCGACGATATTTAAGGCAAGATTGCACAAAATATTCAGAATGTTGTAATTACAGTAGCAGTCATTATAGTGTTCGGTATTGTGTATGAACAAAGGTGAAAGGTTCAAATTATTTCCGTCGCCCGTTGTATCTGTCAGGCCCAGGATGCTTGACACACTTGCAGTTCCAACCAGCAGAAAACCCTGCCGATGGTTCGGTCCTCCCCTCGCCATGCTGAGCTGTATCTCCTTCCAAAAGCGATCTTTGCCGTGCTCAACATACTCGATTTCTTTTTAATGCAGTGGTGCATTCAGCTTCAAGTCAAGCCTACGGCGGCCTTGTCTGACTGCTTCCAGTCGCGCCTCTCTCAATCTCTTCAGCTCTTTGAGGAACTCATCTCCACCGGCATGTGCCTTCGCTCCCCTTGTAAACATATTGAAAACGTCCAAATCAGCTCTGGCATCAAGCCCTTCTGCATTGGCAATACAAGATAGCAACAAGATGCAAGCTTGCGTACTACTACCATTTCCAGCTTTTGGACCCACCTTTTGCTGTCTCTTCTGAGTCTCATCAGTCTGTTTCTGTGTCCCATCAATATGCTCATTCGGAGCTGCTGCAACGATTTTGCTGATCAGCGACTTCCAGTTTTCCAGTACCACGAGATGCTTCTCCTGCCACTGCTTGAGTGCAACCAGTCTTGCTTCTTCCCACGTCCTGTTCTTGAATCCTTTGTTACGCCAGTGCACTGATAGATCCTGGGCTCCCATAGCTTCTCCCACCTGGTTCACCTCCTTCCACTGCAGCTGTTTGTGCATGGCAACCAACTTGTCCAATTGGTTGTAATAAATATACTCTATCTCCAGTCCACAAAGCCTCGGCATTGGGATTGGGTGTATTGTTTTCAAACTCGGCTAAAGTGCCACAGCTTCATCAGTGAGACTGAGCAATGTCTCCTTGTCACTACCAACAAGACTGTATTCCATTGCATGAGGATCAAAAGGGATGTCCCATATTGTGCTCATTTGGTTGTATTCCTTGTGCAGTTGCATGTCGTTTCGGAGACGCTCTGCTTTTCTTTGATGGCAAGCAAGCACAAAGGCCACCTTTGGTGCGTTCTTATTGGCCACAAAGCACTCTAGGAGGTCTTGTTCCATTGAGTCTTGCTTTAGAAGCGGCTGCGATCAGAGCGCAATACCAGCTTACATCAGCCCGACGTGCTCAAAGACCTCCAACGCCACTGTGCAACATTATTGCTGCACAGTAGTCACTTGTGGCAGAATAAAGCGATTCTTGGAGGTTTGTGGTCAGCATCTGAAAGCAATGCTTGCTGATATCAAGAGGGAGCCAGAATCTATTGCCAATGGCTTGCAGGGAAATGCCTCCAAACACCTGAACCTTCAGATGCTCCTTGCAAAGCATTGGGTTGTGTTTTTGCTTGCCCCTCCACCGTCAATTTTTTGGCATTGTATTTGGTCTCAGCGTCTTTGTAATCATTGGGAAGGGCATTTCCACAAGCAACACACTGACTGGAGAGCGCTCTCTCATTTACAACCTCAAATGTTAACAAGTTCATGAGATGGGAGGCCAGTGCAGCTGGAATTGAGCTCATTTAGCCAAAGCCATTGTTTGGAACACATATGGGAAGTTATGCTGCATGAACTGGTGGTACTCCCAACAGAGGGACGCAAATTTGAAGAGGTATGAGACGTCAGTGTGAAGATGATCCTTCAAAAGCATGAAAAATACATCCTTGTCAAGTCCAATATTGCATGGGCCGCCTTCAATGTCTTCAACATGGCCCATCTGGGGTTGAGCGTCCACAGTTTCTCTGACCTCTACAATTTTGGTTTCCTCCATGTCAATCCCCTGACATCTTCTCTAATGGGAGAAAAGGCCTGCTACTGCAGAGTTCAGTACTATCAAGGAAAGATCTTCAAGTACTTCTTTTGAATTGTCAGTTTTGAGACTGGCCAATCTCACCTGTGGCATGTGGTATTTAGTTCAATGATTGAGAAGCACAAGCGGAAGTTCCTGAAGATGTCCCACCTCAACTTCCGCAACATCATTCAAACAGAAATTGATGGATCACCAGCAGCTTGTTGATTCCTGCAAGACACTGTAGTTGCAGAGGAAATTGGTGGTGAAACCGTGGGCAAATATTCATGGTGATGAATATGTGGTCCAGGAAACTATTCATTCCATCCCATGACTTAAAATAGAAAGCTGTACCAATATTCACACCTGTGTAGTGATTGAGGCTGAATCTACTCCAAAAGCACCCATCCCAAGTCTTCACATTCTGTAACACTACACACAAGAGTTGCCCAGTTGAATCTGATGAAACATTTCCTTGATGCGCTTGCAAACCTTATGGGACAAAACCAGGCAAAGGGGAAAAGTTGGAACAGGTGAAGAGTTGCAACATGAGTGAGTGGTTTGGTTGAAATCCATCCCTTTGTGCCTGCTCCAGATTTGCCCAGTTGTACATATTTCCATAACATGAAATCCTCCCATGGAAGTCCTCAACATTATCCAAACAATTTGAGCAATGCCTTTTGGAGGAAATGCTCATGAGAAAGGACTTGCCTTTGGGTTGCAGGTGAGGATCAAATCAACCCACACACTCTTTTTACATCATTGATTGCCACTGGTCTAATGATATCCATGTGATGGGTAGTCAATGTGACTATTGACTCTCTTAAGTGGACGGGGGTGGTTGCATTATGATCAGAGTGTTGGTCTTAGAATTGTGGAGGTTCTACTGATGGAGCAGTTGCGAAAGTTGTGGAACAGCAAGGCAACCTTTGTGCAAGCTGTGCTTGAGGTGCAACGCACTTGCGTCTCTAAGTGAGCCATGTATGGGTGAAAAATTGTTATTGGGTCTCAGGTGAGCTGAAATCGGAGCTTGACGATTTAAGTCCACAAAGTTCTGAACACATTTTTATTGCAATGGCATTCTCTTTCCGCAATATGTGAATGCAATAAGACACAATGAGGAGTGTGCAGATGAGTTGTGACAGGACGGCATGAGGTATGGGTAATGGCATGCTGGTCAACATACACAAAAATGTTTGTCTGAGCTCTCTGCAACTCTAGCATGCGTTGTTGTTGGACCTTTTGAAAGTATTTTCCTTGGAAGTGAATCTTTCCTTGACTATATGGCAATCCTCTGCATCCTGGGCTCCCAATTTTTAATAACGTTGTCAATCTCCTTTGACGCTTTGATGCCACCAGATGCAATTGGGTATAATCAAGAAGAGTGGAATAAATTAATCACCAAGAACATATGGGAAGAGTTTATTGTCCTTTGTGAGTTACTGTTACACCCCCCCCCCCCCCCCAACACACACACGTCTCAACATTTTGCGGTCCACTGAGCTTTTAGTTGTGATCAGCTTGGAAGCTCAGAAGCTTGTTACCACACAGCCTCTTGAAATTGGACATGAATGCTTAACAATAAGAATGTGCTGTCCTCAATCACGCACAGGAGTATGAACCTCCCAAACTTGTCACCCAGCCTGCTGGGTGACAGCCACTTACATGGCTGTGAGGGGTGGAGTGTGGCACAGCACGGATAGGGGCTGAGTGTGTGGCACAGTGCTGTTAAGGCAAGGCACCTTAGGTGGCACAGCATGGAACAGTTCCCTAGTATATATATTCTCCCCTGCAGGGCACAGCCCATGTTTGGCATTGTGGTCCTGCAGGTGAGACTATGTCACATCTACAATGGCCTCATGGAGCACCCCTAGGTTGGGTAGCAAAACTCCTTCCCAATCCCCAGTGTCTTTGAGAATTGGGTTATTTGACTGAAACCTTGTGGTCACATGCTTGGGTGCAATAGGACGCTGGGTGAGGGTGGGGGATTTTCGGGAATGAGAACTTCATGCCCAGCTCCAAGTCTGGAACCAACAGATAGCCCTGATATAGGAGAGTGTGGGAAAATTCCAAAAATATTGATTGGAGGTGTATTGGTGGTGTGGTGGGCAATACAAATGTGAGGGGGCGGGTATTTTTNGGAATGAGAACTTAATGCATAGTAGCAAGTGTGGTATCAAAAGAATGCCCTGACATCAGATAATGTGGGAAAATTACAAAATCATGGCTTGATAAAGTATTGGTGGAGTTGTGGGCAATACAAATGTGATGTGGCGGGTATTTTTGGGAATGAGAACTAAATGCATAGTAGCAAGTATAGCATAAATAGAGAGCCACAATGTAGGAGAGTGAGGGAAAATTGCAAAGTTTTGGTTTGGTGAGGTATTGATTTCATAGTGGGCCATAGAAGTGTGATGTGACATGTATTTTTGGGAAAGAGAACTTTTACCAATCTTGGAACCTTTTATAGGCCATTATAAATTTGCATGTTGTTAATTTTATTTTACATTATTTAGATATTATTTTGTGAGTTTCAAGTGATTCATTTTGGGTGACTCAAGTGTGACTCATGGATGACTCANAGTTGGGACTGTGCCGCTCGCGTATTGGACTGCGCGGAATATGGGGCTGAGCGTGGAAGGAGCGACGCTTGCTGGTGTTATGGTGTTGTGTGATCGGCTCCACAATTTGGATGAGGCTGGGACTTGTGGGGTTGCCGTTTGGAGACGACACGGATGAGAGGAGTTTGACGTATGGTTGGTGGTTCGGAGGAGGCAGTGTGGCCTTCTTGGGCTGGGTGTGGCACTATGTGCCGTTTTGGTTTGTTCCACGAGTGCTGTAGTAAGTTGCTGTTTGTGTTACATCACTGGACGCAGACTAATTTTTTCACCGCCTATGACAAAACCAGCCTTCATCACTACCACCCCGCTCTCTACTTTGCCATCCTCTCTCTCGCGCGCTTTCTGGACCAAATATCCCGCACCCTTCCCCACCGCTATGCTCGCCTTCCCTTCATCGTGGTGGGAATGCTCGTCGTTCTGTCGTTCTTCTACTTCAAGGACGTTTCGTACGGGATGGCAGGACCCAGTGAAAGTCCTTCTCCAATCTTTCACCACAATAGTAACATTACCATTTACCCAAGTCTGATTTGCGCAGACCATAACCCTTGGTGTGCCGCCTTGCAAAGCCACACTACTGCCTGTATAAAATCTTTCTTCACACCTTTACCACTGCAGTAGCACACCCTGAGTTTGAACTCTGCTTTTGCGTTCCCCTGCTCCGCAGCCCTGCAGATTCACATAGTGGAAAGTGCATAGTCCATCCGCACTCCTCTTCCATTCATGTAGCATGAACCAAGCCAGGTCTGAGTACTGGTGTTCCCCTGGTCTGCAGCCTTGCAGAACCACTTAACTGCCTGTACATGATGACCACTCCTTCACCCTTATAGTAGCACAGCCCAAGTTTGAACTGCACGATTGCATTGTCCTCACGGCAGCCTTACTGTACCACAGAATAGCCATTGGTAAGTCCTTCTCCACTCCTTCACCATTACTGTAGTATGAACCGAGCCAGCTCTGTGCAATCGCGCTGCTCTGCTGAGCAGCCTTATAGAACCACATAACAGCCTGCGTTAAGTCCTTCTCCACTCCTTCACCATGATAGTAGTGCTTGCCCAGATTATTCTGTGCAATTGGGTTACCCTGTTCAGCAGCCTTGCATAACCACATTAAAGCCTGAGCACAGTCCTTTTCCACTCCTTTACCATGGTGGTAAGTTGGTAACACCACCCAAGTTTGTTCTGCCCACTGGCACTACCCTGTACAGCGGGCTTGTGAAACCACATTACAGCCTGCGCAAGGTCCTTTTCTACTCCATTGCCATTATGGTTACAAATCCCCAATTCAAATTGTGCAACAGGATGTCCCTGAAGTGCAGCCATATTGCAGCCTTTCCAAGGTCCTTCTCCATTCCTGTTCCAGTAGAATAGCATGAACCAAGCCAGTCCTGTGCAGTTGCATTCCCTTGCTCTACTGCCTTGCAAAACCAAACTACAGCCTGTTCACAGTCCTCATCAACCCTGTTACCATCATAGTGGCATGAGCCGAGTCTGTTTTGTGCAACTGCATAGCCCTGTTCAGCTGCCTTGTGGAACCACAGCACCACTTTTGCATGGTCCTTTTCAACTCCTTCACCATTATAGCTGCATAAACCAACCCAATCTTGCACCATTGCATTCCCCTGCTCGGCAGCCTTATGGAACCATACTAGAGCTTGTCCAAAGCCCTGGTCTACTCCCTTGCCATAATAGTAACACTCCCTGAGTCTGTTCTGCGCGATGAGATTTCCCTGCTCAGTGGCTTTGTGAAACCAAAATACAGCCTGCACATTGTCCTTATCCACGCCAAAACCAAAGTTGTAGCAAGTTCCAAAGTGAACTTGTAATGTTGGTTCGCCCTGCGCCGTCACAAATTGGCCTGGGTAGCCTTGTTGGAGCGCCTTTTCATACCATTGTCTTGCAAGCTCGTGGTCTTTATCCAACTCAATCCTTCCCAGCTGATAAGCCCAACCAATCAGCAGCTACCCAGCCATGTATCCCTGGTCTGCAACCTGTTGCCAAAGCTCCACTGTTTTGCACTCATACATAGACGCAGCCCCATAGCCAATACAGTAGTATTCTCCAAGCCAAATCTGCGCCATGCCATTGTTACTGTCTGCTGCTTTTTGGAACCGCCGCAAGGCCAGCTCGTGATGTCTGTCAACACCAAGACCGCAGCGGTACACAGTCAGCTTCCTCGTATGCAACTTTTGCGTCCTCCGTTATTGATGTCAAGCTCTGTGGGGCGGCATATCCAGAATTGTCCCGACTCGTGCTTGAAGTGAACTCTCACTGGACTTGAAACTTCCTGCAGTTTATCGATTATTGCCATCCCACGTTCAGTGATCCACGACTGGGTATCTATTAACACACCTGAGACCCGCCATGACAGGCACAATTCCCCGCGCAAAGCACTCAGGTCGAGATGCAGGGTCTTTGTCCCAGCATTGTGCCATCAAATCTCTGAGAGCGTTCGGCATGCATTTAAACCGTGCGTCCAATAGTTCAGGTCGTTTCTTCGAAAATGCAATTGGCATCTTGAGTTCTTGAAACTCTTCGGCATCAAAATTCCATACGGGCGTCCAACAATCCAGACCTGTAGGGCACGATTTTCCCAACGTGGTCTGCACATGCTCGCACTATGAGCACTTCACGGCAATTCAGGACTCTCACCGCGTAGCAAGTGATCCCAAAAGAGTAGATGTCGCGGCCCCGGGGAAGCTTTGTATCCGGGAGAAAACGGCTCATTCGCTGGCGCAGAGCGTCGGGTGACAAGTATAAGTCCGTTCCAGACAGAGGGTCGGTACTTCCCGCTCCGTACTTGGCCATACCAAAGTCTGAGACCGCTACCGTCGCGTCCCTCACCCCTCACCAGGATGTTGCCGGGTTTCAGGCTCAGGTGGGAGATACCCTCTGCCCCAACACGTACATTCCAAGAGCAACTTCATGGAGCTGTCGGTCGGCGCTTTCAAAGCTCGCTCGCCTCACGAACCCATGGTGTCACTCACGAGTTTTATCTTCAAAGGAGTCATTGAAGCGCCTTCGGCCTCCATCTTCTGAAGATATGCAATCGCGTCGCTCTCCATGAGACGCGAGATCATGAATGGCGCGCCTTGTGCGTCAATGCAAGCGCTGTGGAGTGGAACGATGTTATCGTGGGGCAGAATGCTTGCCCACACTTTGACCTCGTCCAAAAAGGCCCGCTGCACCTGCAAAGAGTCCTCCTGTTTTGCATCCGCGTACATCGTAACATAATGCGTACTTACCCTGTCGTCAGAAAAGTCTGCATTCAATGACTTGACCGCGACTGGGCCCAGAAGCTTCCAGGATCCTCGATACCCTGTTCCGAACCCCCGGGGCCAAGACAGACGGAGACCAGCTCACATCCTTTTGCCGCACCAGCCATGGTGGCCGCGATGCCTTCACTGCTGCCATCTGCTTCAGCTGGGGCGGATGTGTGGAGTCGCTTGGTGGCCTAAGCCGTTACTGTCAATTGCATTGCAGCAGATAACGCATCGGAAAAAAGACATTGTTTCGCTCTCAAAATAAGACGTGCTATCTCAGTGGAGCTTTGCACTTATCGAGAAAGCTTCGTAACGCCACGGCGTGGTGGTACCTCGCACACAGACTCGTATCATATGGACGGTGCCCACGGGAAGCAAGGCTTGACACTCGGAGGTTCCCTGAGCCCGACAGACACGCGACCACTACGTGGCAGCGATGTTGGTGGTAAACACTGGTAATCATTCGGGTACTTGCTGTGGTAGAAGACAGTAGAAGGATCCATCGCAGGATGCAGGGTGCCACCGCTTTGACGGGAGCTCGGTCCCCGCCGACTTATTCGTGGCGCAAACCCCTTTGAAGGATTCAGGACGAAGATCGACCAGATGATTGGATGTCCGGCAGAATTTCAACGCAAGGTGCTGTGGACATTTCCGAGTAAACTCCAGTTTGCTTAGATCCGCACACCTTCCGTCCAAGCACCATAACGCAGCGATCATCCGCGTTTCCATTCACTCGCACTGCTCTGAAACTGCACACTCTTTGCGGAAAGCCATCCAAGTCTCCCTCTCAGTCTCCCCCCCTCTTGCTCGCAATATGTGCTCAACTCTCTGGTCCATCTGGAACAGAAAAACTGTTCTCGCAAGGGACTACATCGTACACAACCCAATCGGTGAGCTTTCATTCCTAATCTGTCTCCTTCCTTTCGTTATATCTTTCGTCCGGTCCCGCACTCCGATATTGCGGACTCACCTTGTCGCCCTCAGAATTTGGAGCACACGCCATCGTCTATACAGCTACCCACCGATTTACGGGTCGCCACGTGGCGTTAAAAGTGTTCGAAAAGAGCAGAAAGGACTCCAAAGCGTTTTGGGAGAACGAAGCCGAGGTACTATTCAGAGTCCGCGGGTGAGTTTTGCTTGATTTCGGGGGACGCGACGCCGGACGGGACGTGAGGTACTGGAGAGCTTGGGCGACAAGAAGCGTGCATGTCACTGTCACGGATCGACTTGGATTCACAACGTACAACGTGCACGCAGGCACAAAAACTCTTCCCAAATCATCGACCACTTCGAAACACCCACCCAATTCTGCATCGCTCTTGAGCAAGGTAGGCCGCACCACGCACGTCCGCCTTCCCCGTCAAACGGCGTTCTACTTGCGCTGGCCGCTGCACTCATATACACGACGCTTGTTCCAATCATCACCCCGCGACGCGCTCGCATCTAGCCTCAGGTGACGAGATTATCTCACGGCTCATATACAGAGGCTCGTTTGGAGAGCGTGATGCCGCCGCTATTGTCGCTCAGGTTCGTGCGAGGCGTGAATCGATGCTTGGAACACTGCCACGATATCCCCATGTTTGCAACCTCGTGCCAACCATGCGTGCGCGTCGACCTAATTGACCGTCTCCTTCCCCCTTCGCCCGACTTCAGCTATGTCGCGCTGTTGCATATCTGCACCATGGTGAGCATCTTTCTTTCCTGTGCTCGTACTTCCACAAGAGCGGTTGTTCTTATCGTGCTTTGATTGCGTTCATTCTCACCCGACGTCGTTACGCACGCCAGGCATCGTCCACCGCCAAATCACACCCGAAAACATGTCCGTACCCGTTCATCATGTTCCCTTTTGCTTCACGTGACCACCCACCCTCTCCTCCGTCCCTCTCCCCTCACTGCCCTCGTCGCGGCGTGATATATTGCCGTTCCCCCATTCTCTCCCACCGACCCCCTGCCACCAACCAGTCTCTTCCAAACCACCTCTCCCACATCACCCATCATCATCGTCGGTTTCAGTCACGCAGCATTCCTCTCGTCCAAGCCCGCACCCGGTGCGATCGCTGCCTTGGGCGATGACGTGCCGCAACCCTCGTACATCCCGTGCAACACCGCCCCCGAAGTCCTGCTGGGGCAAGAGTACTGGCCGAAAGCGGATGTGTATGCCGTGCGGGTTATCGCGTGTGAGTTCGCATTCCCATCACGCGCGGGGTGCAGCTCTGTCGCGATCGCCCCTTTCTTCATCACCTGATCACACCCCTTCCTTCCCCTCCCCCGCACCACCAGACACGCTCCTCTGCGGGTACACCCCCTTCCACCACCCCACCACGCCCTCTCTCGTCACCTCCGCCGTGATCGCCGGTTCGTGGTCCTTTGACGCCCCCTACTGGGACTACGTTAGTGGAGCTGCGAGGGATTTTGTGAGCAGGTGTATGATGACGGATCTGAAGGGGAGGATGTCGGCGGGGGAGGCGGTGGAGCATCCTTGGTTGGCTGGCTTGGATAAGGTGGGGAAGGAGAAGGAGGAGCTGAGTGAGGATGATGATGATGGTGAGCTGGAGTGGGTTCGTGCCGGAGGCCGTGGTGGTGGTGGGCGTGTACGTGATAGACACACCAGCTGTTGTTTGATTCTCTAGTTAGACCGGATGGGGTTTTTGGAACGTGTTTTGTGAGAAGCCTCCCTCCTGTGATGTGCAACTAACAGTTTTTGTATTGCAAGTATGTATTCTTGTTTTGACACACTCTGCGTCATTGCGATGATTCCCGCCGCGGGTGTCCGTCCCATTCATTTCCCGTTAGTCGGTGTCGCACTAGTTCCCTGGGTGGAGACGTTTCAATTTTGATAATGGCAAAACGAAGAAGTGGGAGATGGTCGGCCGTTCGGGGTGTGAGGGTTGCGGGGGTAGTCAGGCGGACCCGCCAAAGCCCGAACTCAACTCAACGCAACACTCGCACTCCACGCGAAGACACGAAACCAGCAATGCCTTCCCAGACTCGCTGGCGTAGGCGACAGCGTGGTTCAGAACGGAAACGGCCCGTGAGGTGAGGACTGCGAGCATCCGCGATGGCAGGCCTGAACGCAGCGGGTTCCCTGCTGGACGTCCATGCGCTACCAACAGCCACCAAAGTAATCCTCCCACTTTTCGTAACCATAAAAGAGCTACTGAGAGGGAAGACCGTCAACACAGTGAAATCTGGACTGCTAAACGAAAACCCAACATCATGCGCAATGACTTTCAACGAATAGAACTGTTGCCACGACAAAAGGTGAGCGTAGCCTCCAAGGACTTATTCACCGTACTAGAAATTACATGGATAGTGCTGTGAAAGTTGCACAGGTGCACGATAGGAATCGCAGTGGGAATATTGGTCCATGTGTACATTCCCTTGTTTTACCGTTTCTGACTTTATTAACTAAAATGCCATATGCGCCCCAACAGCCCGTGTCCACGTCATGCAGCGTCTTTTTATCGCTTTATTACGTTCATCAACAATCAGCGAGCTTGACAACCAGTGGGGCGTCATTCTGGAGCACACGGCATGACGATCGACACTTCCTCTAACATTCAGGAAGGATTGTGATGGTAAGGGTAAATTGCACCCAAGGCAGTTGGGCTTTAGGTGGAGTTTATTTCATGTCTGTCTATTTGCACACTTAATTTGGAAGCATTTGCTGTATTATGAAGCTAATTTGTTATTTCTTTTCAAAAGCATTGCTATTTCGCATTATCCTCGTAGTTTAATCACTGAGCGTTCGGCATTGTTGCGTATCAACAATGCCCTTTGTCTTGTGACTTTGCCCACTTCTTCGTCCCCTTCTCGGGAAGTACTGACCATCGATATTCGCCAAATAACGACAATGCATTGTACAATACTATCAAAATGCGACATAGTTTCGCTTCAAAAGAATACGTGCTAACTCGGCGGTGGTGTCTCTCCCCTCGAGGAAAAGTTGAACGCCAATGGCGACCCAGCCTGGAACCCAGACCCAGACCCATACCCGGACGAGCTCCACGGCGTGTCCCACCCGCCCGGAGCGCTTGCCACACTCGGAGGTCGACTACCCGCCACGGACGCTCCCATTCGCGGCGACGGTGGTGGTAAACTCTGCCAATCGTTTGGGTACTCGTTTCCGTCGGGGGCGGCGCCAGGTGTTGATCCCCCGGGAAGCGTGGGTGCCACAGTTTTGGCAGGCGCGCCAGCTCGTTCCGCTTCGCGTTGGAGGAACGCGACCCACATGTCGGTGAAAGATTCATTCACGGGCGCAGCCGAGAGTGGAGTACGCATCATTTCATCAAACGAGGATGCGCGAGTGTCCGTGGGGCGACGACCGGGGACGTTGAGGTATGGTCCGCCGCGGGTTCGGGTAAGGCCGGCCTGGATGTTACCGAGTGTTGTCAGCTCAAGATATGGAAGTTTTAAAAGTGAAGGTAAAACAGACCTTGAACTTCTCTTCATCGCCCCAGTTCAGGATCCCTCCGATCACCGTCAACATCTCGAACCGCTTTCCATCCCTTCAAATACCAATGTTGGGGTAAATTTAGTCCCAAACCCTGCATCGAACCTCATACCAGGAAGCTCACTCACCCTCTGGGCATTTGCAAAAAATTCAAAACTAAATTTGATATCAACCGTCGATCAATGCTGTTGTCCTTGCCCTCGGAGAGTGCCTTCATGTGTCCCATAGCTTCGGAGAGGTGCTTCTGGAGGAGTATGACTGGTGCCCATTCGGTATCGTTTTAGTTGTAATTTGTGACAGTGGACTTCTGGAGAGCAAACTCACCATCGGACCTCAATCTTCCAACCAGCACATTCTTCTCCGCAAGTTCCTTCTGGATGCGCTGCACTGCAGGTGAGTCTCGTTCCACGTTCCTCAACTTGGCCTGTTGTATCCATCTATCGTAAATATCCGCGCGCCAGACCTTCGGAATCAAACGTTGCTCTCACCTCGGCCTCTTCCACTTTCAGTTTCCAATTCTGCGCCTCCTCAGTGATGATGGCCAACTGGCGCCGTAACCCCTCGACTGCAATCCGCACCTCAGTGTCTCGGGCTTATACGAAGAATTCATCAGACCGTTGCACAAAACCACATTGCACCTCTGAAACTCACAAGCCTGGAACTCCTCCAAAACACCCTGCAAATTCCTCACCGCCTCACCCCGTCTCGCACACTCCTCTTTCCATTTCTCAACCTCCTTGCGCTCCTCTTGCCCATCTTCCCCCGCCTCTTCCGCCTTGACGCGCCATCGCTCCGCCTCCTCCCTTGCCACAGCCAAACGCGCCTCCCACTCGGTTCGGTCACGCTCCACTTCCTCTACGCGAGCCTTCATGGCCGCAAGGGCTGCTTCTTGCCGAACTTGTTCCTCGGCGCACGCATCGCTCTCTTCCACAAGGTGTTCACGTAACCGCGCCAGCTCTTTCCGCAACTTATCCACCTCGGCCCCGCCCGCTGCGTCCGCCTGTACCTGAGCTTGGGTCTGTGCGTGTACCTCCGCTGAACGGGCATTCGCCTCTGAGAGGGCCTTCTTGACCGCGCCGAGATCGTCCGTCAAAGATGCCACGCGGGCAGACAGTGCTGACGCAGTCTCAGTACTTGCTGATAAGGAAGTCGCAAGACGTGTGTTTTCGGATTCGAGGGAGGCGATGTGGGACCGAAGGGCTGCGAGGTCGTCCTAATGTATTCCAATCGTTGGTACCATGTCTGGCCTGTTGAGGCAAAAGAAACAACAACAAACCTCTGCAACAGCCTTCTGTCGTTGCAACCCTTCTACCAGTGAGCTCAACTCTGTTAACTCGTTGTCAACGGTCCGAATCTTTTCCACCGCCTTGGCCCGTTCGTCGTCCACCGTTTGCAGCAGCCGTCGTAGCTCGGCAGCGTTCATTTCCATCACTATCAACAATGATCAGTGTCCCCAATACCACCAGAACCAGACCAACCGAACACACCTTCGACTGCCCGCTTACCCTCCTCCCTGACCCTCTCAACCTCGACCTCCCACCGTCCCCTGGCTCTCTCCACAACCTCATGCAAACTTGTGCCATCTTCTCCCATCACTCTCCTCAATTCCAGCAACATCTCCTCCCGGGCCTCTTCCCCGCTGTCCGCATTTTCTACACGCTGCCGTCCCCACACCTCTACAACCCCACCCAAAGCGCGCTGTAACGGAACGGGGAGTGTTGTAGGCACAGCTGGCGCGTCGTCCGATGCGGAGGCGGCAAGAAGCGTAAAGTAGGACACAAGGGTCTTGACCAGTTCCGCGACGGCGGCTGTATTCGAATCGGTTAGAAACCGCCGAATAGGCTTAATCGCCGAGCTGACGTACCTTTCGTCGCCCTCAACTCGCCCTCAGCTGCAGCGGCACGCTCTCGCACTTGCTGTATCGCTTCCCACTCATTCCTGTCCACGGCGACTGACGTTTCTGGCAATCCGCGAGCTTCACATTGGGTCGAACATTAGCTCTGCCAAAAGCCGAAGCTGTGCCTCGACAAATACTCACAATGGGCCTCGTCTCGCTCCCTCTGTGCACCCTCCACCTCGCTTTCCAACCTCTGCACATCCATCCTCACCACCTCGAGCTCCTGCTTGACCTCCACCACCTCCTGCCTCGCTGAGTCCCTTTCAAGTTCTACCTGCTGAACTCTGCTGCCCACCCTTGCAACTTCCTCGACCGCCGTATCCACATTCTGACTCAACTCCACGACCTCTTGTCCCGCCCTCTCCAACTCATTCCTCAATCGCGCGACCTCCTCCCTCGCCACATCCCTTTCACTCTCGACCTTGACCACCACCGTTCTAACCTCCTCCAATTCATGTCTGTACTGCCTAACCGCCGCCTTCGCCTCCTCTCGCTCCGTATCTACCTTAGCGCGCATCTTCTCCATCGCCTCCCTACTCTCCACCTCCTTCCTCTCCGCCTCCTCAGTGACGTTCCACAACTGCGCACGCACCATCTCAACCGTCTTGTGCACTTGATCNATGGGATGAAACAAGTAGTAGTAGTTGGGGACTTGAATGCTAGATGTGCAGAGCTAACTGGAGACCACACAACAACTGCAAGAGGGAGAGTGTTGAGAGATGTGCTGCAGGGATCTGAACTAAAAGTGCAAAAACCAGTACAAGGAAAATGGACAACAGTGAAGGGAGGCATGGGAATACCAGACAATGTGATTGCAAACTTTGAAGTAGCAGACTTTGTGGTACACTCAGGAGAAACATTGGCAGGATCAGACCATTGCCCACTGGTTTTTAGCATAGAGGCAGAGCTGAAGGAAAAGGAGTTTGAGAGGTGGAATGTGAGAAGACTTGCAGACCCAAAAGTGGTGGAAAGATATGTAAAGGCACTTGGGAGGGAGCAGCAAGAAATGGTCAAGGTGGAACAAAGAGCCCAAGAGTTGAGAGAAATGGTAACCGCAAAAGAGATTGATCTGATGGTTTTACAGTTAAAGATAGATGTTTTGTGGAAGTGGTTTATTGATTGTATATTTAGGGCTGCTGGGAGGGTAGTTGGGAGACTTTGCTTTAAAACACAGGCAGCAAGGGACTTCTGGACAGAACAACAAGAAGAAGAAAGGGAAAAGGTGCAGGATATGGCAAAACAGCAATGGAGTGATGTGGTGGAAGCAGTAAAAAGCAGAGTAATACTCAGGAATCAAGGGAAAAAACTTGCAAATGCACAAAAAGTATATAGAGCAAAGATCAAGGAAAGGAGAAGGGACCTATTCAGGAAAGTGGTGGATAACTTGGGACTGGAGCAGAACCAGGGAGCTTTTATGAGAATGGTGAAGGGTGTAAACAAGAGGAGAAGTGGTGGTGGATGTGCACTGGATCCTATGAAGGTTGATGAGTATGTAGAATACTTCAGGACAACCTTTGGTGGAGAGCCCAAGGGAGAGGAGGTGGCGCAAACAAGACAGGGGCATGAGCTTGCACAGGAGCTTGGGGTGGATCAACTGGTGAATGTGAAGACAGTGTCTGAGAAGTTGAAGGAACTGCCAAAGGGGAAGGCATGGGGGAGTGATGACTTGCCTGCTGAGTTTCTAACTTATGGAGGCAAGGTTCTTCTAAAGCCTCTCACTGCAATCTTGGCTTTGATTGCAGAGGGAGAGTCCATCCCTTCCCAATGGAGGGAAGCACTGGTGGTACCAATCTGGAAGAAAAAGGGACTCCCAACAGACATTGCAATGCACAGGCCCATCTCCCTGACTTGCACAGGTCGGCGTCTTTATGAAAGACTCCTGCTGCAAGATATCAGCAGGTTTGTGGGTCAGCTGCATGACTCTCAAGGGGGGTTTAGACCTCATAGGGGGACAGCCCACCAGGCACTTGTGCTGCATGAGGTCCTGATCAACAATCCAAATGCAGCCACTGCTCTTCTGGACTTGAGAGCAGCCTATGACTTGGTGAACAGACAGAGACTTTGGGGAAGACTGAGGGAAAGATATGGTATGCCACAGCACACTGTGAGCAGGTTCAAAGACTTGTTTGAT
>KQ965783.1:247984-297178 GCA_001574975.1 Gonapodya prolifera JEL478
GCGTCCGCGCTCGGGAGCTTGGACAGCGTCTCCCGCAGCCGCTCGGTGCCCGACTTGACCTTGGCTTCGACGTCCATCTTGGACACGAGTGCGTGTCGGCGGAATCGGATCTTGTTGTGTGAGAGGGAGGTTGCGGGTTTCCAGTAGTCTGGGAGGGAGGAGATGGGCGCGGGTGGGAGGGGTAGGGGTGTCCGAGAGTGAGCGATTGACAAAACGATGTGTTAATACCTTCTAGGAGAACTGAGTTAACTATGGCGCGTTACTCACCGAACTCGCTAACAACATTCGATCCTTCTCCCACAGCCGCAAACCTCAATTCCGGCAATGGCCCTCGCTGAACATTCTGGCCACCGAATCCGGGCTCGATCGGCGTGCTGGGGACGAAGACCGCTCCACCCGCCTGGGGTCCTCTCCGCCGTCCAGCCTCGGAGCCACCATGGCCGTTATTCTGGTCGTTGGCCGAGTTGCCCCGCCCCTTCCGTCTGAGCAGCCTGTCCTTCTCCGACTCCAGATACTCGATACGTGTCTGCGCGTCCCGGATCGTCTGCTCGCACTGGGCCACCAGCGAGTCGTCAAAGATGTGGGGCCGCATGCTCTGCGCGCCAAAGAGGATCTGGCGCTCCTTGGCGATTTTTTTGTCCAAGTCGGCGAGTCGGTCGTCGCCGGCCATGTTGGGAGGTGTGATGTGGGGTCAAGGTGGTTGGGGGAAGATGTCGGGAGCACTGGTTTGCCAATCGACCGGTCACAGCACGGTCAGGGAGGCGATGCGACGGGGTAAAAAAGAATCGATGGCAAGATGGAGAGTCGGAATTGGCCGGTTTGGATCCTCGATGCCCGCGCGTTCTGGAGGGAAGGTCTTCAGTCCCACTGGCCGGTTGGCAAAACCAGGTCAGTGGTCCCCGTAGAATCCAGAAAGTGAATCAGGCCCCGTTTCTCGGTCTCCCGAAGAGCGAGGATGGTTAACGAGGGCTGTCTGCCTGTGGGGCACGGATTTGAGGGAAGAACTCTGGTCAGACTATGTGTTTGCTGAAATCCGCCACATCTTGACCGAGATTTGACTACACTGTGCCAGGCATGCAACTGTGGAAGAGGTTACACCATGTAATATTCCGTGCAGTCCTCCATCGCCAGACTGCGGGAGAGTGTGAAGCCGACCCGAACCAAGAAACAAAGTTTGATGTCGCGGCCCCTTCACTTGAAACCGAGAAACATTGTGCAGAGGGGCTCATTTTCGCGGCTTTAGCTTATAAAACTTCGTGTGAACTGCCAATATAGGAGACTACGCATCATGATGCGAGCGGATGACACCCTCGAAGGGTTTGTTATGTGTCACAGAGGTGGTTTGCTGTACTGTTGCCAATGGTGACCTCATCGTTACACTCAAAGAAGCATATCCTTCGCACACCATCGGCGTTTGTCAAAAATAAATGGAACAGTTCTCGATCGTCGAATTTGCGGCTTCGTGGCCAAGAAGACTGTGAGAAATAGACTGCAACATAATCCGTGCCAATGCTCGCTCACTTGTTTCGGTTCCTGTCAGTGGTAAGGAGGGGATTTTGGTTCAGCCAGGAAATGAGGCATTTTTGCTCGCGAAGGGATTTTCGTGCCAACTTTCGCAAAGGCGTGAGAGGAAAACACATCAATCATCACTGCGGGTCAGCAAGTGCAGAGTATTTTGCGTTATCTTACTTTGAATCGTGAACATCTCCCAAGTACACGCAGCCTTGCACATCCGGGTGCTGCAAGCCAGGCCGACGCTCCCCCGCACAGCTGCTTTTCTGGGTCCCAGTTTTGCTGGATCAGGAACTTGCGGCCGTTCCATTCGTTGTTGTACCAGTACCCGAGGAAGTCGAGGTAGGCGGCGCCGTATGTGTCTGTTAGTGAAGTACATGTGTCAGGACGGATCTGTACGGCAGAGGATTAAAGGAGACTTACATGCGCAATTGTCAGCTGATTATGGGTCGAAGGATATTGATCGCTTCAGTTTCAAAAACGCTCTCAACACATTTTCCCATACAACTCACAATTTTCCTCCCCATCGTTCGTCCCATCCGGATGATCATTCCACGCCGTGGTGGTGGGATCCGTGTCCGGGTTCTACGACGCCTCCGAAATCTCGTGCGCGATCGGACTCAGCATGGAGTCCACGCCCGGGTTGCCGTTGGGTGAGATGAAGGTGTTGTGGAACCCACAGTTGAGGAGCCCGTTGGGTCCGCACACGTTGGGGTTTCCGAGCCCCGAGTAGAGGAAGTTGGTGAGTCGAAGTCCATACCGGTCGTGATTCCGCTTCGTTTGGCGTCAAGTTGGTTCGAAAGGGCGGATGTGCCCTAGTGTGATGGGAGGTCGATCATGTGAAGATGTTCAGATCGAAGCTTAGAAATATTAGAGAGCGACAATACTCAAAGCCACAATAGTGCAAGCAAGCATTACCCTCAGTGACTTGAGGGTCTTTCAAAAGAAGGTAAATACCGTTGGTGTCTACTGGGAGATCTCCCTTGCGAATGTGGGACTGAACTGGAGTGCGAGGGGCGTGGGTGAGCTCCCTGGCAAGATGCTGTGGCCACCCTCCTTTGGCACCGCTCATCATCAACACCGGAAGCATTTGGACTTCACCCAGCGTTGGACTTCACCCTCGTAAAGAAAAAAGTATACTAGAATTTGGCGATATATTAATGAATGTAAAACACTACAAAGTTACAAGGATGTTCTGACTTGGAATCTCCCGCTTCTCCATCTCGTCTCGCTCGTCTCCCCGATCACTTGGTGTGATCTCTCGGCTCTCTCTTGTATCTCGGCTCTCTCGTCTCTCGGCTCTTTCTCTCGTACTCGTCTCTCGCACGCGCTCCGCATGCCCTCTGCCTCACTCAGCAACCCTCGCCCGACCCCCTCCAAAGGAGTAAAACACGAAAATGAGTATTCCGATGCCAAGATATTCTCCCCGAGCAACAGCTACGCACTGGTCAGAAGAACACCGTCGTACTTGGGTGACGTATGTAGTGCTTGCCGTCGGCTGCCCACAAAATAGTATTGAGCTACTGATGACAAGTTGAGAAATTTCCTCTGAGAGTCCGATGGGCTTTGATGGTTCTGACGGTTGAGGTGGTGATCCTTTGAAGGAAGTCACGATGAAAGTAACTGCTTCAAGCAGTGATGGGAAGAAATCCGGTTCCGTTCGGAGAATGTACGGGATGACTGAGTGATTTGCCCATGATAAAAAAATCCAAGTGAAAGGGATATTTCGACAAATACATCCAGTAAGAATTTCCTTCTGTCTCGTTCGATAGCGCTGATGTCCTCTGCAAGTGTACTTTGTGACTGTGACTTCCCAAGTCTTGTTTGGGGAGGACGATCTTAGCTCCAGCAATAAAGCGTTTTGCGATAATTCCAAGCAAAGGAGTTGATGCGAGGAACCCGGGCATGTGTAGGCAGAATGGCAGGTCGAACGGAAAAGGAACAGGAGTCCCCTTCATTATGAGGGTTCGAGCAGCACCATATTCCCGTAGCGCTTCCATGAGGCCAATGGAGCAATCGCGCGGGCAACAGATTGTGTGAGCAATCTCCATAGCGTGCTGAACAGGAGTTCAAGTCAGGTCATCCTTTCGCAGTTAGATTCGCAGTATCTCTGGCTCCGTCACGCAGCTGCAGGGACCTTTGAACCCATCATCGCCACACGCGTAGCACGTGAGCACGCGACCCATCCGAATATCGACGATTGAGTTGCGTTGGAGGAGCTTTGGTCACAATCTGCTGCCTCCCTTGCACCAAGAGGAGACGTCTCTTATGCTGACGTTTCACCAAAGCAACCTGGAGTTTGGGTGCAGTACGGAAACATCGAAAGTTGTCGAAGAGTTACTTTCTCTCGTCCGATCAAGCGAAGGCCTTGCCTGGGCCGCAGTTTCACGTCCCTCGCGTTCACTAGTCAAACCAATCCATGACCTGACTCTGCTCGGATCTCCCCGCAATCATTCGCTCGCCTCGACGCCTCTTGCATCGCACCTTCCATCGCACCTTCCATCGCTGCTGTCCGAAACCCGAATGAAAGAATGGCTTCACCAACTTCCCCTCTTTCCCCACCGTCCGCGACGTCTCCCACATCCCCGTCTTCCGCAATCTCTGCAATCTCTGCAGCCGCTGCCCTGTCCAGGATGAACGGCGGGACAAATCATCTGCAGGAAGAGAAGATCTACAGGACAGGCCATGTCGATGTCAAGCACGACATGGTCAACAGAGTCGCCCCGTCCAAGGAGAGAAACTGGAAGCAAGCATTTGTTGCGCTGAAGGGGAACCTGCTGTTTGTGTACGATAAGGAGAAGGACGTGAGTGTCAACAACGTCGTCCACGGACTCGGACAGTCAGGAAGGAGGATAAGCCTCATCGTGAGACCTACTGAGCGGATTGACACATTAAGGATCGTAAAGCTACGGACAACTGCCGACGTCAACGAACTTCTCCACGTCACATACCTTCGGATCTTGCACGCAATTTTATTAACTCCACACCGCTGTCCTCCCAGTACACCTCCAACAAACCCCCCACCTGGCTCGTCTCCCTCAGCGACACGATCGTCACTCCCGTACCGCTCTACAAGGACGGGAAACGGGACCACATCCTCCGCATCCAAGGCCCCGACGGGTCGTCTTACCTCATGCAATGCGCCTCGGACGCTGACCGGACGTCGTGGGCGCTCAACCTCGAAGCGAGAGCCAGAGACGCGTGCGAGTTCAAGGGCGCAAAGATCAGACAGGAGATTGCACTGCTCAGGGCGTATTTGGCCCAGACAATCGAGCCGTTTGGAGAGGGCGATATGCCAGAGGCTATCACACGGGTGCGTGCTCGGTGCTTAGATGGGTGATTGTGGTCTGGAATCATGCTTGTCCTCGTATTGTCGACCCATTTTACCTGGTCCCGTTCGTGGTTTCCTCCTCCCCTCAAATCCCGCTAACCCCTCAGCAACTCGAGAAAATCACCGACGACATCGCGCGCAAAGAATTTGCACTCTCTCAACTCGACTCCTCCGACTCGGACCAAGATATCTCCCCAAGCACCCTTCCTCCTTTGAGCTCCACATCCCACTCCAAAATCGCCTCCCGATCATCCATGGGATCATTCTCGCAAAATTTGGGGCACTCTCCAACGGCTTCCACTGGTGGAACGTTCCGCCCAACCGCGGGGTCCGGGGTGGGCGTCGGCGGGGCCGGGTTCGTCACGGGGAGACCGCGCGGGGAGTCGGCCGCGTCCCGACAGGGTGCGCCACCACCGAGATCGACTCTGACGGGTGCACGAGCGAGGGGTGCAACTATCACCCGAGGCGGGTCGGGAGCTGGAGCGGGAGTGAAGCCGGGGGGAAGTGTGGACCAGCTGGGGTCGCCCAAAGTCTCTCCAACTCAGGCGCAAGGGTCGAGCTCGCCGGATTTGCTTGGTGGAGATCAGGACGGGAATGCAGCTGGATCTCCCCCACCTCCCCCACCGCCACCGCCACCGCCACCGTCCGGTCGGACTCCAGCGCCTCCATCCCCGTCCTCCAACGACGACACAGACGAAGCACCTGCCCCTGGCTCACTCGCTGCCCAACTCGCCGCCAAACGAAAGCAATTCGTCAAAGAAACGTTAACGTCAGCGGATGAGGTCGACGGATCCACCAACGGCGGGTCTCCCCCGCCACCACCACCTCCTCCCCCGGCGCCAGGAAGTGGACCAAAGAAGCCAGCACTGGCGTCGACGTCAAACTCTCACAATGCATCCGACGCAGTCTCGGGCGGACCTCCACCTCCACCTCCACCTCCTCCACCTCCCACCCCAGGAGGATCGAAGCCCAAGCCTGCTGCTGCGACACAACCCGCCCCAGCACCAGCAGAAGACGACTCGGAAGGCACTCCTCCGGCAGGCTCGCTCGCGGCTCAGCTGCTTGCAAGGCGGAAACAAGTCGTTAAAGAAGAGTCAGAAACCGGTGGCGACGAGGACGTACCTCCACCTCCACCTCCGCCGGGGATCACAAAGAAGGCAGCACCAGTAGAGGAGTCACCAAGTCCGTCAGGTTCAGGCGGGCCTCCACCACCTCCGCCACCACCGCCCCCGGTGGGCGGGCGGAAAGCGGCTCCGATTGAAGGCACAATGAAGGGAACAGTCAAGACCCCGCCCCAAGCCTCAACGATCGCGGGTGCCGAAGATAGTAGATCTATTGGTGGCGTGCCTCCAGCTCCGCCTCCGCCTCCGCCCCCTCCGCCGCCGCCTCCTCCACCAGGCAACACCGTCAAGAAGGCGCCGGTCGCGAGTTCCACCGACGAGGACGAAAATACACCACCGGCGCCAGGTTCCTTCGCTGCGCAGATCCAAGCGAGAAGAAAGAAGCTGACTGGGAGCCTGGACGGCGACGATGGCGGACTAGCTGCTGGTGGAGCGTCATCGGTGGCAGTGGAAGAACGGCAGGGCACGATTGGACGAAGACCGGATCCACCTGCTGGAGGAGGTGGGCCACTGCCGCCTCCGCCACCGCCACCCCCAGGTGGAGCGAAGGGCAATGCCGCTGGCGGAGGCACACTTACGAGAAAAGCAGCGGAAGAGGGTGCACAAGGAGTTCCTCCGCCTCCACCTCCACCTCCGCCGCTTGGGTCAGGCCCACGGAACGCACCTCCACCAACACCTCCGCCATCATCAAATGGGGGCCCTCCCCCTCCACCGCCTCCACCACCACCTGGCGGGATGTCAAAGGGCACAATCAAATCTTTCGGTGGTGCACCACCACCTCCGCCGCCACCTGGTGCTGCGAGAAATAATGAAGACGATGGGGACAGGGCCCCCTCAGGTCCCCCTGGCAGTCTTGCTGAGCAAATCGCAGCGGCGGCGAGGTTGAAGAAGGCCGGTGGTGGTGTGCCCAAACCTGCGGGAGAAACCCAACGAGCGCCTGCGCCTCCACCGCCAAAAGCGGCAGCGGGAGGTGGTGGTGGTGGGGACATGATGAGCGAATTACAGAAGAAGATGGCAAAAAGGAGGGTGGAATAATGAACTACAGGAGGGGACGTTTCACAACAATTGGTCACGTGTGCAATAGTTCACTACGGCATGTGTGAAGAGGACACTAAGTTTCGTCGATAATACATATAAAAGCTGTGTAATCCAATGCTTTATAAGAAGCAAGAAAACTTCGGCTTTCTCCGCCAGCCTCAGACTCCCGAATCATTCATTTCCCACGTTTTTGGCCACGAGTCCCAATTCTTGCATTGTAGTCTTGGATCTCGCTCCGAACAACGGCTGGCATTTCACCTGGCCTCTCAACAAACTGTATGGCCAACCCTTGGCTGACGTGCCATGCCTGTTCACATAATGAGTACTTAGTACTTGATGTCACGTCTTCCCCTATTGGCAAGACCAAACTTACAATGTAGCAGTGCATGAGCCAGGATCCAGGGTGGTCTGTCAACATCGCAATGACCGTATAGCCGCCATCGTACAGTGTCACAGTGTCCCTCTGATGCCGGTTCACTGTATTCAAGTTGACGAGGAGGGGGACAAAAGGACCCTTTCCTTGTGCGAGAATGTAGACGTCGTGCCCATGCAGGTGCAGGGGGTGGAACGCATTGACGAGTGTCAAGTCTTGGATTACCCAGTACGCCCATTTGTTGGCCGGTTTGACGGTGTAGACGTTGGATTTGGAAGGCAGGGACAAGTCTTCATTGTAAATGGAGCGCGTGGTGGGGTCCGACCAGTTCACTCAAGAGACTTAGAGTGCTGTGTCAAATGGTGGAAGACAAGATCGAGCTCGTACAATCTGAATTGACAAGACCAGGGTGTCCATAATCAACGTGGGAAGACGGTGACATATAATCTGAAACGGAAAGACGCACCATTGCAAAGCGATATTGTCAAGCACGGTAGCTCCGCCGACGTTTATTGCAACCCAGGGAACGAGGTTGCTTGGATTCTCGTCACCACACGAGTTTGTAATTTTTGGCGAGACTTTAGTCGTTGGAAGAGCTGTCTGGTCCGAGCCATTGTATCGGAAGACACCAAGAATATTGCTCTTGTTGTCGTCGTTTTGGTTGCATGCCGCAAATTGGTTCAGCGTAAACCTTGGAAGACAATTGTAATCCCTTCACCAAAAGTACAACACTTACCTGTTTGGTATATCGCCTGGATCCAATAATTCCCCACGGGCTGATTTGCCTCCACCACAATATAATACCTCTGCCCAGACACAATAATGATATTATCTGTGACATACGGCACAATCGGCACGAAATCGGCTACAACGACCTTGAACCTGTGATCGTCGATGGTGAACTTGAAGTACCCGTCGACCTGTGCACCGATAATACGAGTAATTCGATTCAGCTCTAAAGGTGTCAAAGTGCTACTTAAAGGGAATTTGAGAGTGAGCATAAGAAATTAATTGAGGAGATAACATCTGTGTGTTTGGCTATTCATGATATGTTGCGTTCAAATTGCACCAGCATATTCCAACATTTTCTGATGCTTAGTGTCAGGCAGAACCTCAATTCTTGATTAATGTGTTGCTATTATAACAGATTATGTGGACATCTCTTGGAATGAAGCATACCGTATGACAGTGAGAACATGTGATATAACTGATCTCAGTGATGAGGAGAGGAGAAATTGCTACTTGCTAGAGAGTGATAAAGATAGCCTTAGCAGAGAGGAAAAAGAATTTATTCGATCAACTATTCAACATTCGATTCAAGGAACCCCTTATTCAACTCGAAGAACAATTTTAGTATTTGGTATTCGATTCGAAGAAAATTTTTTTGAATTCGAGTTCGAAGGACCGAATAAAATAGTTTCAGAGTTCGCTTCGTATTTGGTTCGTCATGGCATGAGTCAGCATCTAGAAACTGGACCGATGATAATTACCAACATTGGCTCACCTGACGAATTTCCATCGCCGTTCCTGAGAGGAAATTGATGATTGTGCGGACTCACAAATCGGCTCCTGGGTTTGTGGAAATGCACAATTTATTCCCGCTGCCACTTTTCTTGTGTGCTTCATATTTGTGAAAATAAAATGTTGCGCAACCTCCCTAATGTGGCAGACATTTTACGAAACCTCTCAAACGACCAGCATTCAGCAAATCTGCAACCTCATGAATCTCAATGACTTCAAGGAGAAAAGGAAGGATTAAATTCGGATATCGTCAGAGAAGGAGTGTTAAAATATTCTGCCAGACATCCGCAAATCTAAAGCAAAGCCACCGGACCAACAGATATTCCTAACTATTTAACGGTCTTAGGCATAGTACATCTTTTTTCTTTTGTGTTCGATCAATCACATGGACAGGTGTGCACGGCTTCAATTCTAACAAACTCTCGCACATCGCCACTTTCGCACTTTCACAGACAACAATGCCGGAATCAGTTCTGCGCCGCGCTCTGGCGGTGGTTGCGACGGTCGCGCTTCTTGTCTCGCTTTCGCTGGCATCTCGCGGAGTCAACGTTGGTACAGAAGAGCAGCTGGATGTACCCGCACGTTTTGCAGGTGCGTCTGCTCTGTTCGACACGCCATTTCATCTCGATTCTGTGCTCACATTATAAAAAATCGTCAAATGCTTTTTCGATAGTGCTGCTGGAGAAGTATCGACCATTCGTCCCGGTGTTACACCCCTCCGTCGTCCACTCGTTACTCTACTCCAGCTCCGACAACGCATCATCGCCCTTCGGCTCGCTTCGACGCCCCCACAAGGAGTTTCTTGTCTCCCCTCCCTCTCCGATCCCTCCTCACCGCAAGCTCTGGCTTCTCGACGTCCGCGAAATCGGTGAATTCACGATCGAGCGCATTCCGGGCGCGGTGTGGACGGGCCGAGGCAATCTGGAGTGGAACATTGAGCGAAAGGGAATTGACGCTGAGGTGGGTTTGTTAGTCTCGTGGAATACCAGTAGAACTGTATTCACGTAGAAGTTACTCTTCAAATGACTGTTCTTGTCTACGTGTCGGCTGTCGCCGGTCTCCGGGCCCCGCATCTCCATCCCAGCGGGACCTCATCATCGTTTATTGCGGAGGCGGTTTCCGCGCAGTCTTAGCGGGCTACAACCTTGTCCAAATGGGGTATGCGCAGGTCCGGAGCATCGAAGGGGGTATTCATGGATGGAAGGCGGAGGGGTTTTATACAGAGTCTTATTAGAGCGGGTCGGGACTATCGAGCTATGTTTAGATCGCGAATTGGAATGTTTGACACCCTTTTCACTCTTCAAGTTTATTCCCTTGCACCTTTTACAGCACACAAACCAATTCACATGTCATCACGATAATTCACGCTCCCACCGCCCTTCTAACACGGATACGGCGGCTGCTTCCCAAACAACGTATCCTTCTTGGAGCAATACACCTTGGTGTCGGCATCGGAGCAACCCCAACATGTCACGCCATTCCTGCCCAGAATCCCCTTTGAGTAATCACACCACGCGCGAGTGGGGTACTTTGGCGCGTATGACTGCGTCCCGGGGTCGCTATAGTCGCACGTGGATCCGAACGTGTGCACGTCGAAGCACCCGCAGCTGTTACTGCACTGAGTCGAGAGTTGGGCGTAGCACGTCCCGCGAATGTCACCTGCGCATCCGGGTGAGCGATTGGTGTAGCACTTGCTGTAGCAGTCGGACGCGAAGGGACAAGCAAAGTCCCCAGCTGGTGCGGATGCGGGTGGGTCTGGGTACCGAGGCGGAGGAGGGGGCTGCTGCGATGGCGGTGGGGCTTTGGGTGGTGAAGGAGGTGGTGCTCCCTGGCCAGGGTCGCACCTGTTACAGTGGAAAGGTTGAGGAATTGTTGGAAGCTGCATCTACAGGGAGCGTAGCAGCGCTGACTTTAAACTCACCTTTCACTTTGCTTGTTCCACGAGTATCCGTCGTTGCACACGCATCCGTTATTCCAGTGGGAGTTTGGTGAGCAGCACTGCCCTTCGAAGGCAACCCACCAACCGGATCGGCAGACGCAGTTCTGGTTTCCATTGGGTGTGGTACCCCACGGACAGTCTGTTGGGGTCTTTCCGTAGCAGCTGGGACGTTGATGGCGACCAGGGTGACACGCGGAGAACGATTTAAGCGGCGATAAATGTGACACGCGGAGAACGAGCGACCAATGTGACATGCAAAGAAGGATCCAACCAGCGATCAGTGTGACAAGAGAGAAAGGTGGTATTCATACAGAGAAAGATCCAAGCAAGGAAATTTAGCACCAACCAGAAGCCAGGAAACACATCAGACTTACGTGTCCAAGTCAGACCTCCACGACGTTCCCTTATCGCAGGTGCACCCGTTGGTACCCCAGTGAGAATTTGGTGAACAGCATTGCCCTTGAAGTTTGGGAGTCCAGCCGGTTTTGCACTTGCACTGGCGACCGGATCCGACGTTTCCCCAGGGGCATGACGACTGGCGACCAGCGAGGTGTGGGCCTGCGTGGATAACTTCTGTGACGGGTGCTGCGTCTGGCGAGGGATTCGCCACGGTCAAGCAGTGCGAGGTGGCGGCGAAGAATAGCAGCGATGCGACAGTGAGGAGAGTAGCTCTCGTCGACACGACCATACTAGGTATCATTGCGTTTGGACCGGTGAGATGGATGCTCTAGAAATGCACAGAATGGCCGTTACACCCTTGGACTTCATATATTTATGTGAGAAACTGTTCTTGTGGTTTCGCCTTGAATCAGCACCGATCGGTCGCGGACACGACCACGTTGGCATTATATTCTTCATTCCTAAACTAGCAATAAAGAGAAATCTGTCCGCGATGACGCCAGGATGCAACTACTCAACCCTCCCTCCAAGCAATGGGCTTCTCAACATGCAATTATATACTTCAGAATATGCTTTAGTTTTGGAGTTTCTCTCCGTTTCATGTAGTATTTTCAGATTCTGTCATCTCATGCTTGTAGCACCAGTCTACAATTCAACTTCAAATACTAACATTCTAGCAAGGATACGGCGGCTGCTTCCCAGAAAACAAGGTACCCCTCTTTTGGCAATACACCTTCGCATCCGCATCCGTACACCCCCAACAATTGACCCCGTTCCGGCTTAGAATCCCCTTGGAGTACTCGCACCACGCGCGCGTGTTGTACTTGGGCAAATACGACTGCGTATCGCCGTCGCTCCAGTCGCACTTCGATCCAAACTGCTTCACGTCAAAGCAGCCGCAGCTGCTGCTGCACTGAGACGACACTTGGGCGTAGCACGTTCCACGAACGTCTCCCGCGCATCCGGGAGAGCGCGAGAAGTAGCAGTTGCTGTAGCAATCCGACGCGAAGGGGCAAGCAAAGTCTCCGTTTGGTGCGGTCGTGGGTGGGGGTGGGAGCGAGGGCGGAGTTGGAGGTGGGGGAGGGGCGCTGGCAGGGAGTGCACAACTAGGCCCGAGGTGAAGATACAAATGGAGTTAGGGCTAGTGGGAAGATGAAAAGCGCTTGCTGTCGACTTACCTGTATAACTGGCTGTTCCACGTGTATCCATTGTTACACGCGCATCCGTTGCCGTTCCAGTACGAATTTGGCGAGCAGCACTGCCCGGAGAAGGCAACCCACCAGCCCGAGCGGCAAACGCATTGCTGATTTCCATTAGGAGTGGTGCCCCACGGACAGTTTGTCGGAGTCTTTCCGTAGCACCTGGGTAGTCAGCGTTGACCAAAAAAAAAAAAAAAAAAAAAAAAGCAAAGATTGTCAGAACGAACATGTGGCACAACGAGGCACTCCCGGCGCCCCGGAGAACTGCACTTCACTTCACACTCACGTTTCCAAGTCACTCCTCCACGACGTTCCCGCATCGCACTCACACCCGCTTGCGCTCCAGTGGGAGTTGGGCGAGCAGCACTGACCCTGCCCCGCAGGATTCCATCCGGTTTTACACTTGCACTGCCCGCCGGAAGCAACAGTTCCCCAAGGACATGACTGACGACGAGCAAGACCGGTTCCCATGTGGTCGTTGGAGGCGTTGAGTGGTGCCGCGCTGTTTGCTGGTGCGGGACCTGCGGCGGTCAAGTGCACCGACGTGAGTGCGAGGAGCAGCAACGATGCAACGGCGAAAAGATTGGTTTTTCTGGAAGGGACCATGACTTTCGGATGCATCTGCAGATGGGAATGGGGGATGTAACACAGGGTTATAAAGCCAGGCCCTTGGTTTTCTTCTGATAGATGCCGTACTGATGCCGCCCACAAAATGTTCTATTTCATATCGGAAGCGGCCGCGGCTCGAGCCCCGCGGGACCTCGGTTTGTCGGGAGTTGGTGTATATTCTTGCAGAACCGTTCCCAACCTGTTCAACGTCACACGTCGATGAATCCTCCTGATTACTGCATAGTTTGATAATATGAAAATCAGTTTGCTAATATGAGTATATAATGAAATGAAGGAACTTGGTTTTGGGTCCCATCCTTCATCAATTTGCGTGGTTCAACAAGCCTTTACATACTTCAAAATACTCGCGTCCACTCTCTTTCGCTTTTCTCGACCGATGTTGCTCAACGAAGTCCGCTTGACACCTTCCACATCAAGCAAGAACACCTTCCGCTTGATTTCAATGCTCTCTGCGTCCGTCGCCCCTGAGTATCCGCCCAGCCCATCTGACGCGACACATCTTGGGAAGTAGCGGACCGAAACAGAGTTTGTGAAATGAGACTATTTGAACTTCGAGATTGCACCCAGCTAACTTTTGACGCTCACCGATGGCAAGGCACGATAATAGGTATCGGTTTGCTCCTGTTCGCGTTCCCCACGGCTCTGCTGGCACCAGGCGACCCGCCCAATGAGGCAAGCTCCGCGTACGTGACGGTGGTGCCGGCCGGAATCTTCTGCAGGGCGTTCCACACACTCCGTTGAAATGTCGTCCCTGCGCCGGTGAGAACGTCAGATACCAACCTCCACAAGATTCGAGCAGCGGAACGATCAAATGCTCACCGACGACGGACAAATCAACCACCAAACAATCCATCTTCGCATTCCCTTCCCCACCGACATACGCCTCGATCGCCCTCACAGCATCGCTGAGCACTGAGTCCTCCTTATCCTCCATAACCGCCGCGTCAATCTTGTGCGTTTTCGTCCACCGGAGTAGGGACTTCACTGGGCTCGCCTCGCCGGAGGTACCGTCCAGATACTTGACGAGGCAGATGCCGGACTTCGTGGCCGCTATGAGCAACACGCCGATGGGAGATGGGAAGGCGTACGCTGTGTAGCGGATTGAGACGGGCATCGTGGGGTTTTGGGTGGACTTGTGCTCGAGGTGATGTGAAACATGCCTTTTTGGATGGGAAAGAGAGAGAGAAAATGATGAGGAAGGTCAGCGGAAGGAGCAAGAGCACGAAGGAGAGAGTGGCACGTACGAATAGGAAGCTGAAAAGGAGGAGGACGGCAAGAGTCGTCGCGGTTGCCACCAGGCACCAGCACAAAAGGCCTGGTACGAGTTGGAGGATCACGTACTGCCATACCACGTGGCCACGCGGAGCAACCATTGCGAGCCATCCGTCCGTCATCAAAAAGGGTAAGAGGAGCCCGACATCCCACGCTCACCAAGTTAAGGTACCCGATCCTCTCAGCGGTCAGACCCCATATCACGCGTCCGACGCTCTGCCCGACGGCGTTGATGGAGAAGGTTATGCTGGCAATGGAGGTGGATGCGCCGAGTTTGTCGATGGCTGGTGTTGGGGCAGTGCGAAGGTTAAGAGAGGAGTGGAAATTGAATGGGAGTGGTTTGGGTGGGAGCAAACGTAAAGGCTTACCGTAGCTGTTGAGGAAGAATCCTGGTGAAAAGAAGCCAAAGCTTTGGGCGGCCACGTAATATGAGATGTTCGTGAACGGGTTCTTAAAAGACCAGAGCGACATCTCACCAAGACACAAACGTCGTGAGAAACAATCTGTGAACGTCCAGTTCCCAAACACGCTCAAATCCAGCACCCTGCCTCTAGGCCTCGAGGTGAACCTCGTCCGAATCAACACCGCCGCGACACACACGCACACACCCGACGCGCCGCAAGGAACCGGAGCGCCCACCGGAACGAGAACGCGTCGATGATCGCCTGCAGCGCGGGCGCGAGGATAAGCCCGCCCGCGCCGCACCCCGCCGCGACGATCTCCGTGACGGCCCCACGACGGCGGAAGAACCAGTGCGGGATGACGCTCGTGGCGGGGAAGTAGGATAGGGACCACCTGAGTGAAACGAGGAAGGATTGGGAGATGAAGATGTGCCAGAGTGTGGTGGAAAAGGAGGCCAGCAGGTAACCCAGGCAATGGATGACCCGCCGATGAAGGCTGTGCGGGCGTAGCCGAACTGTGGTGGTCGGTGGACATAAGAAGAGGACTCCACGATTTATAACTCGATAATTGCTCCGCGAGAGTATTCCGCTCTGCGGAGTCACTTGTCGCCGGCGGACTCCTCAGTCAGTGCTGCACACTTGTACCTCGGAGTCCTCGCTCCTCTCGGACGGCTCTCTGCGCTCGCGTCTCGCGACTTTGGCCAACAGCCTCCGTCGGTCGATTACTATCACTCACACGATCGGCCAAGCGGTCGCTGAGTGGTCCGAGGCCAGGAAGAAGGGCGACTCCAACCCCGCTCACGATAGCGACTGTGAGGTTTGTGGCACCAGGGAAGACTTGGTGGGCAGTGTAGTGGCGCTGGACGGTCGGATATGTGGACCCTAGCAATGTGAGGCAGAGGTCCATGAGGGACAAGAGAGTATCGCAAAGATTGAAACACGCCTCATCCGGAAGATGCCGTATGCTACCGTAACGGAGTATTGTCGGTCGGAAGGAGCCAGAAGACGTCCACAATCATACCAAATTTACATCGCAACGACATTGATGGCAATTACCGCCGCGACAATGACCCATCCCTATTCACACAACAGAGCGGCTTGTGGGTTCAACGGTGTTCGCTATTCTGTGCGTGCCAAACCACGCCACCCGCGTATCCGCCATCCGGATAATCATCCAGCACCGTTCGCGCAGAGTCTTTCTTCTCTGTGTTGTCGTCGGCCGACTTGGCATCCAAAATCGTGTTGTCGGAACCAGATTCGTTGGGTGGTGGCGGAGGGATATCCGAGTGCGTGTCTCCCGTCGTGGCCATCTTAGCTACAGCAGAACCCTGACCACATCGACACTCCCATTAGTCCCCCCTGCTTCTGCGATGAGAACGGTGGCCGCCCCGTAGCGAGCAAGCGCCCTGCGTGCTATTTCTTCCGGTGTTCCGAGAAGTCTTCGCAACCCACGATTGAGTGGGAGGCTCAGCCGACCAGGAAGCAAACGTGCGACAAGAAGGAGAGCTTCGCCGGGAAGGTCCGTGAATCTGGCCATTGTGGGCGGGAATACAGCAGCTTGCGACAGTGTGATTGGTGACCTGGCTAATTGGTCAAGTCCTGGATCACAATCCGGAAGGAAGAGCAAACACGCTCAGTCATTCTTTCTTCGATTTTTCTTCAGCTGTTTTGTTGGGATATACACTTAATATGCGATCTCAAATTACATAAACGCATCTTCACATTTTGCAGGCCGATGCGTGGATGTCTGGGAAAATCACATCAATGCACAATATGGAAGGCGATGACATTCTAACTGGCTCTAAATGGGTATGTCGCATTGCGCTATTGGTCGGTGTGCATGTTTTCTTGGGAGTAGTTGTCGTATTAATGGACTTCCGTTCCACCACGGGGGCACTTCCAAGGTCAAATACACATTTTCAGGAGAAAATTCAGTCTAACTACTCATTTTTATATGAGAATAATAATAGAAATGAAGGAACAGACACACAGAATACCTCCGTCTAATCTCAGCTCCCACCTGATTTTGCCCGACTGAACTTGCAGGCTGCAGTTGGACCAAAAACGTGCAGATACCACCTCTCCCAACTTGGTGGGGCGGAGTTGGACGCAGTTGGTGCACAGCTGCATGAACTGAGTAAGCTTTGGTCAAGGAACAATTCAAGAATGGAGCCCGACAACAGTGAAGGACGTGACAGTGAAGGGAGCGGAAGGGATCAAAGCGATCAAAGTGACTCGATGGCAGAAGAGGAGCGCCTGAAAACCCATTTGAGGGGTGAATTCCATCGCTGGACCCCGGTTGAGTTGGTGATGGAGGTTGCCCACAGCATATGCTGCACCCCATGCACCTGCAAACGAGCCCTCATGAACGTATTGCGGGAGCTTTTCGATGCTCGCGAAGAATTCCTGAGCGCTGCTCCCCTGAATGGTCTGCTTTACCCATCGGACGTCCCATTCTGCCTCCACCTACCCGGATTCATCGCATCGACTCCTTTGCTTGGCATGATTACGAAATGCTTTATCACTGGAGCGAAAATGGCACCAAAAACACAATTAATCGGACATCGGCCTATTTTCAGACCTGATGTGGCCCTGATGGACCTCGAAAGAATGCTATTTCGGGACACATTTGAGCAGTCGGGCTCTATTCTGAATTCTTTGATCGCTTCAAATCACTCAGTCATCCCGTATATATTCCGCGCGGAACCCGACTTCTTTCCATCACTGTTTGGCGCTTTAACATATATGTTGACCATTTCCAAAGGAGAGCGATCCGGATTATTGGAGCGAACATTTGCCGTTGTGATCAGCGTGCTCGCAGCCATTATGAGCGCTGCTGACGCCACCCACTACAAAAAGATACATGAAGCCGCCAAGTCCAACAAGGCATTCTTCAAATTGGTGAAAAAGGCCGCCACCTCCCGAGAACAACAGGGAGCTGACTGGAGCGACGTTGCGATCATGTTAACCTTTGAAAAGTCCGGGGTGGACCGATCCACAATCAAATACCTCTTGCGCCAAGTGTGTGGCAAATTTTCGTGCGATGTTGGGGCCCAGGCTATCAAGTGCATGGATATTCCCACACCTACATCTGAGACTAAGACGCTGCAACCACTTTTTGCGTGCGCAAGATGCAAACGCATCAAGTACTGTTCGGCGGAATGCCAAAAGTCTGACTGGAAATGGCACAAGGCCTTCTGTGGATTGGAGGGCATGCCTAAACCAGAAGACGTCGGATTGGCGCCGTCGTGGAGATCTCAAACGTGCTTGTTGTCGGGTGGCAGTGAACAGGATGCGCAAGGCGTTGACCTTGATGGATTTTATGCACACATAAAGCGTTTATTGGACTAGCTCACGGACGACAAGAAGTAAATATTTCCTACAACTGAGGTGTGAATAATGCAATAGCTATTTGTACTCAAAAGACACGAAACAGACATACGTTAGGAGTTGATGTAAATATCACAAGTTCTTTAGTGTCGTTGTTGTCTCACTGAGCATTGGGCAGTACTTGCTGCCTCGATCCTCGTACACTCACTCCTTTGAGACGGACAGGACTGAATACATCAACGGTGAGGTTGTGGGCGAGATTGATGCGACTGCTTGTAATGGTGCGCAACCGGAGTGATAATATTTATGCACCCATGCCGTGCCTATGCAATACCAGAAATAGTCCTCTGGGCTGGCCCCCCTCCCTGGCGCCACCAACGAGCGAGACAAATCACGGAATCCTATGTGCGACCTTCTTGCAGCTCCGAGTGGGACATGGCTGTGCCAGCCCTATTGCTTCAATTCCCCAGTGGAGTACTGTGTATGGATTCTTTGGAACAGTTCAAATGTGAGGCGGAAGCATGAATCGCAAGGGCTCAATTTAGGCCAACAGATTCGAACAACGCACCTGAGAAACATGTCTCCTAGCGACCACCGGTTTGAACCCGATTTCACTGAGAAAGCGAACGAGCAAATGTCCCCAGGATCAGCTGGGTAACCCCCCGGCCAGAGTAAGCGATCTGCGTTGGGGATGGTGATGTTTACGGCACCGACTGCAACGTGGTGTAATATTTCATCAATATTTGCTTGTGCACTGCTGCAAGACTGCAACGGAACTCACAAGTAAACACAAGCTCCACCCCTTCGGCCCTGTCACACAGAATATAGTACACATCGTCCGAGTCGTTATAGGTAGCCCCAAACACTTTTGCCATCGCGTCCAAGACGCTCCTTAGGGCCGACCCAAACGACAGTCCCGTATCCACAACCGCCGAGTGTGAGAGCGTCTCATTGGATGCAAGCGCAAGCACATCCGCTGCGCGCGCGTGCACAGACGTGAGGTTGATGTTCCACAAATTGAGCTTTGTGGGGTCGAAATAGATGTTGGGAAGCCACGCGATGGGCCCGTCGATGAGGTCTTCATCAATGCCGCCGAGCGTAACCTTTCCTCCGGTCGCGCTATCGGTGGTTGACCAGTTGGATGACAGTGTGGTGCTGAGGAAAAAACTGATTATGGGTTTGGTGATGAGTTTTTTGTTGATCATGTTGGTGACGGCGGTGGTGTAGTTGGCAATGGGAGAGCCAGACTGAAAGAGCTTGGAAAGTTACACTTTGCACGTGGTAGGTTAGTTCCAATTTGTGACGATCGTGTCGGTGATTCGAACTTTTTGATCCACGCACCGGAGCTCATTGCCTCGACGCCGGTAATTGGAATCTTTATCAAATCGGTCACAGTGGGAGCGAAAGTCGTGCAGAGTACCAAGTTGAGGACAATAAAACATCGACGACTATTATCCACTATTATCCAAAAATTGAGGCAGCAGACGGCCGCGTTACGGAGGCGGAGAAAGCTCGCTTCATTCTGGAACGGTTCTTCCCCATCAGTGGACTTCTCTGTCTCATCATCAGTTCGAGCCCTTCGCTCGTCCACCACATTCTCCGAAACGAACCGACAAGGAGTTCTCATGGAGTTATCGTTCCGATTGCAGCTATTTACTCACAATAATAGACTACAATACATGAGTTTGCGACGCTCTATCCTGCAAAATCCACCTTTCTGTGGCGGAAGTTCAAGTAGTGGACAGAACGGTGGACTGAAGATTGAGTTAAGAGCAAATCCCCATGAACGGGCAAGCGTGACATTGCCACAACAACACGAATGCTATTGCATCAAGGTTGAATAGCGGTAACGCAAGAGTACAGACAGATTTCTAATACAACCATGGTATCCTCAGCTGATTAGAATCCACCAGGAATAGCTTCCGGGTCAATGGCAGCAAAACTGATACCCGTGGACTTCAACGTCCGCACAGACACCTGTAAGATGTGGACGGTTCCGGTACTCACGGTAAGAAAGGAGCAAAAGCCCCAGACTCTTTGCTTTTCGACTCACCACCACAGTAACAGGTTTGAGAATGATGTTCAAAATATTGAGAATGAGCGAAAAAGTACCGACGTTGCCGTTCGAAATGTAAAACAAGACGTCGGACGCCAGCGAAAGGGCGAAGAGAAGGCTGGGATGGCCAGGAACAGGTTCAATGACTGAGCACGAGTGACTGGAGTGGAGTTTTGCTCACTTGAATGCCCGAATCAGTTGTTCAGGAACTTCGCTCAGTCTGCTCTGGTGAGCGAGGTAGAGCCCAAAAACTGAGCGACAGAAACCCATCAAGAATCAGCCCGGAGAGTGAATAGACATAGCTTTGTCTCGGGGACGACTCACCAGCTTCGGATTCCACGCAGCGCCGACGAATTCAACGTTGTTAGACCTTCCGACGTCGTGAGTTCACTGCCAACAGTGAATTCACCTAACGCGACGTTGTACGATGCCGGGGACGGCGCGAGAGCTCCAAACACTATCAAATGGAAAACGCGGCGATCGGGAGGGAGGAGCAAGATGGGCTGTTAGCTCTGCCACGACATAAGCGCGTCGGCACCGCCGCAAACCCGCACTTTCGAGTCCGATGTGGGCGAGGAGAAGGGGAGTTATGTCGAGCTGGTTGAGGCGGTCCATGTCGAACGGATGGCGGCAGAGGGAATGGGAATTTTGCGGTGCTGCGCTTCACTTTCGTCTTGCAACAACTTTACTCTTACTCCTCTGAATATGTATGTGCACTCAGACAAAATAGGACACCACGTCGCCCCGCCTCAATGACAACACCGGCTCAAGTCCTCGACCAACTTCATCAGCGTCTGCACGTCAACCTCAAGTCGCAACCCCCCGTTCTTCCCCTCAACGACCTGCTCCTTCTGATCCGGTGACAGGTCCAGGAATCGCTCCACAATGTCCCCGTCAATAAATCCAGTCGACTCGGCGACGCGTTGGTCGTTGCAGAAGGATCTCCAACTGTTGATGAGGTGTCGCCGTGAGTTCGCTTATTGAAGTGCTTGCCGCCAAACAACTCACTAGGCATGCTCGAACCCTCCGACGGGTTTCAATATGCAATTGATGTTAGCTTCCACCTTCTGCAGCAGCGTATACACCTCGGGTTTCAGAATGGCAATTACGCCGACCGTGCCATTTACTGTGACAAACAAGAGGACGGGCTTCCCTGGTGAGTCACTGTCGGGGAAGTTCATGACAAGCGATCCTGCGGGATCGGCCGTTAGCTTCCGATTGCAATTGCGGTATTGCTCTCAATCCTCCGAAACTCACCTGGCCTGAACCTGTTCACCATATCTCCTAAATGCCACTCTCCCACGCCCACCAGCCTCTTCCTATCATCCTCCGTCCCATCTTCGACCCTCCTGACCGCCAACATGTTGTAACTGCTCTCAGCCCCAACGGCGACGTTCGCGTCCACCATCCCCACTGCAGTCATCCAATTGGTACCATAGTCCCTCGCTACTTCGACGAGGGTATCTGTGGGAGGATTCCCAGAGAGTTGGTAGGAGAGATAGGAAACCGACTTCATGAGGTCGGCGACGGCGATGACTTCGCCAAGAACAGAGAGTTGCAGGGCCAAGATGTGGCCGTGGTGCGCGCATACCCTGATAAGGACAGGGTCGTCACCAGTCGACAGGCGGTACATCAGTACCTAACGGACGTTGCGGAATGAGTTCGGAACTCAGAATCCCTCCTTGAAAGCCGTTGAAAACCACAAGCCGCTGCTCACCTTACTATTCACCCCAGCCACCACCCTCCCCTTCATCTCTTCCAAGCAGTACACCGCACCCAACACCTCCGCTTGCGCAACCACGCGAACGCGCTTCATCTCTGTCACTTCGAGCACGAGGATCCGGCCTCTGGACGGTTCATCTTCGTCGGTGGGGTCGGAAAACGCCGTGCCAAGGACGTATACGGGGGTCGTATGACCTGAGAAGGTCAGGGAGGTGAGGGCGGTGGGTAGTTCCGTCGCGTCGAGTTCTAGCGAGTCGAGGGCTGCAGGATCCAGAGTGACGCGATAACAATGAGTCATGTGTATCTCACGCTGAGCCAACACGACTAAACACCCCTAAAACCCACCTTCAAACGACCTCTCATCCACAATCCTGAAATACCCCGTCTCCTCCTCCGCCCCCGTTCCCGTGGGATCCCTCACGACCCTGGACGTGGCGATACCAAACGTCTTCGAGCCCTCCTGGTGCGCAATCCGGCGTGGCATCTCGCCCAGGGGAATCGACTTGACGTGCACTTTAGTGACCTCGTCCACGCTCCCGATGACAAGCCTGTCTTCGGTCGCGACGGCGACGGCAGCGGGGAAGGAAGGTGTTGCGAAGGGCGCGGCTGAGGAGACGTCGCGCAGGTCTACGGGGGAGAAGAGCAGTTTGCGGCCTGAGGAATGCACGATGGTGGGGCGGTCTGACGAGGCAAAGACGTGTGGTGGTGAGGAAGGGGTTGGACGGAATGGCGATAGCCGAATGGGTTGGGAGCCAAGCGAGACTTTGCGCCTGGACGAGAGCCGACCGGTTGGGTCGATGAGGTATGTTATAAGCTGACCATCGCCTGTTGGAGGTCCATGTGGTGAGTACACCAACTCGACCAAGCGCCCCACCCGCTCCCACAAACTCACCCATCCCCACCATGACATACTGCACGCCCTCCAACTCCGCCATCACGACCGACCTCGGCACCACATCACCTCCCACATCCTCCCTCTCGACCTCCACCAACCCAGGGACACTCAACACCCGCACGCTATTATCCGTCCACAGCCCCACCGCCACGAACTCGGCAGGCTCGCCCTCCCGAAGCGGCGACACGTCCACGCACGCAACTTCCTGCTCCATCGCGCGGCGCGATACGAATTCAAGATCAGGTCGCCCGATTGGGACCGTGAAGTACACGACGGTGCCCCCCGCCAGGGCCACGACCACCTGCGTCGGGCTGCACGCGGCGGCGGTGATGTGTGCGCCGCCCTCGGGTGTCCACTCGGCGAGTTTCATGGCCATGTCCTTGTCGGCCAGCACGACCGCCTCGGGAGTGACTTGAAGCACGCAATCAGCGGCCATGGTGGCGAGAAGAAGCGAGGGGGAGGAGGAGACCAGTGCGGCGGGGTCGTGTTCGGAGAGCTCGGAGGTGGATGGATCGACGAGGAGGAAGCGGGTCTCGGCTGCGAAGGAGAGGGCGAGCGTCGTGTGGTATCTGGAGGTGTGGGTGCATGGTTTCGGTGAATTGGGATAGGGTTCTTGGTTTCTGTATCCATTCACCTCACAAACAGCACCAACTCACTTTGCTCCAAACCCCTCTCTCAAACTCCACACCCCCCTCACACCCTCGACTTCCACACCCGCAATCTCACTCACACCCACACCGTTCCTGACTACCCTCACACTCCCATCCTTGAACCCTCCGCAGCACGCTACAACAGTCCCTTGTCCGCGCCCATCCAGATCCACAACGGTGAAATCCACAATGGGGGACAGCGAAGGGTACGTCGCGAGAACGTCGAACAACTGGGGCGGGTCCGTCGGTGGCGCGGTCGTGGACGGGTGCGTGAGGAGGTGCAGCAGCTGCGAGTCCCCGAAATGGGACCCGACAAAGACCAAGTCCGGGTTCAAGTGGACCAAGCAAGTCGGGGACGACGTGACGCCGAGGGGTTCGAGGGACATGCTGTTCACGATGCCCTCGCCGTTGATGTGCAGTAGGAGAAGCGTGAGCGAGCCGTAGTGGTCGGCGAGGAGGAAGCGAGATGATGTGGGTGTGCTGGCGAGGTGGGTTGCGCTGGTTTGTGTGGGCGAGTGAGTAGGTGAGGTCAGTAAATGAGTGGGCGAAACAGCGGGTGACTTGAAAAAAAAAAACTGTTTTTCATTCCTCGGAAGAAGCATCAATCCGAGACCGTCGCAAGAGCTCCGGCCACCACCCAGCACCTTTCCTTGCCCAGCCCAACACCCATTCCTTTTACCCACACCACCATCAATTACTCACGCCTTAACAATCGTCACCTCCATCGGCACCGACACGACTCTCCGGCCCGAATTATCAACGTAACTAATCGTCTGCTCGCCAATGATCAGAACGCCGCCTGCCGGGTATGTGGATCAAGTGTTAATGATGTGTGGTAAATCACGGTCCAGGCAATCGCCATTGCTTCCGCTTTCGCTCGGCCCCTCGGTTATGCATGCCTCGCACCCCGCTCCACGCCCCCAACACCCGCAAGACACCCACCAACAGGCCCCGGCACGGCCACCAACACCGCGGCCCCTGGCTCGACCTTGTCGAGCTTCCACCCCTGCTCCAAATCCCTCTCCAAATGCGCCATATTCACACTATACGTGCGCAGGTGGCGCGCGTCTTTGTGGTCCTGGTACAGTACGGCGAGGGTCGGGCGGGTGCGAGCGTCGGTGACGTGCAGGAAGCAGAGGGAGAGGATGGAGTTTTCGTCGAGCCGGAGGACGTGCGGGAGGGAGAGGTCGCCGAGTTTGGGCGTGCGTGTGGAGGTGGCGGTGGAGTTGGCACCGGCGCCCACACCCATCCCGGACGTTCCGACAGACGCGCCACGTCCGCCCAGCTCCCTTAACTGGACCTCCGTATTCGCGACCGCAAAAATCTTGACGCTGCCTTGGTACACATGCAGTGCGACGCACCGGGCCAATGGGTCGACGCACCCAATCTGTCCTGCGTCGGTCGGCCTTCCCGTCCGTTCCGACGCGTCGCCCGTGACTTCGGTGTGGAAGGACGAGGTGAAGACGTCCCAGGACAGAACACAGTATTGGTACCGCTCGGTGGAGAGGAAGAGCAGGTCGGTCGAGCGGGACTGGGTGGGAAGTGGTGAGGGGGAGTGTGGTGGGATGTGTGGGGTTTGTGAGGTGTGTGGGATGCAAGGATGCGATTGGAGAGGAGAGCACTGAGAGTTCCTCGACACGCGCTCCGCTCCGCGCTGTGTCATTCACGCTTCGAGCAGATCATTCGCTCCGGCGGATTCATCCACCACTGTCAATCAATATACGCTCTGCGCTGGATAATCGCGCTTCGCGCAAGGTCATTCGCCTCTGGCGGACAGCCTTGGTCAGCGCTATCGCGCTTAGGCCTCGGGGTCCTCCCTCCGCTCGCTCTGCTCGCTCCGGTCGGACCGCTCGGTCGACCCACCTGCGGCCTAAACAACTCCATGACCGCGATCCTTCCAAAAACATTCGCGGCATGGACCAGCCTGATTCCGTCCCCTGCACCTGCGCACTCGTAGACCTCCATGCGCGATCCCTTAGCCACGAGCAGGTTGAGCGTGTCTGGCCCGGTAAAGTGTCCCCTGACAGCATGTCCGACAGACGTTGCGTGGTGTGCCGTCACTGCATATGCGTTGAGCGCCTGAGCGGTGGTGGGACGGTGGAGCGGGTGGAGCGGGTGTTGGAAGGGGCGACGGAGACGGAGGGGGCGAGGGCGAGCGTCAGAAAAGGTGAGAAACGCGGCGAATCGAACTCCTTTCGCTTCCACGCCCGCGCTCGCGTCCTCTTCCGCGTGTCTGCTCACCATCGATGCGAATGGACAGTGCTGCGGTCACCGATCTTCACCTTCCACAAGTCATTCTTACTTCATTTCTACCCTACTTCCACGCACTCCCCAATGAGCCGCCATCGCCCCGCACCGCCACAGTTGTCTCCACCAGACACGCGCGTGGCGTTCGACACGCAACCGATGCTGCCGCTGACTTTTCTCGAGATTCCTGCGATGCCGGACACGTCGGCGGTGGAAAACGATAACGACAACGTGCATGCGGTGGTGCACGCCGATGCGGGCGGGGTGGATGGGCTGGGTGGGCGCGAATCTCGATGATACCGGGTTGAGTCGCCATTGACCACCTGCACCTTCCGCCAATAACCGCGCAATCACCGCACATCCTCCGCTGATTTACACCAGACATGACAGACAAGGTTGACATCGGGAACCTCGCCACGTGGGTCCTGTCCACCTACAAGCCAGGCATGGGTGTCGAGGAGCTGCGGGATGGAAATCTAGAGACTTTCTGGCAGTGAGTTCCAACGGTGGGGAAAGGGGTGAAAGTGAAGAGAATGGGGTGAAGTGGAGATGAGAGAGAGAAAATGTGAATCGGCTGTCTGGATGATATGTACCATCATGTTCAGGGAACCGTAATTTCAAAAGCAGGAAATTATCAACGTTCAGGGAAGGGCAAGACACGCAAGTATTTAAAGACTGGATCAATACGCGTTCCGGAAACGCAAACGTGCCTTTTGTCCTCCCTCACCCTGCGGCCTACGTTCCACACCCTGAACCACCCTAACAACTTCCCATCCCCCCCTTACCCCCCTCTCTCCGTCCCCCAGATCCGACGGCCCCCTCCCCCACTACCTCACCCTGCGCTTCCCCACCCTCGCTTTCATCTCCCACATCTCGCTCTTCCTCGACTTCAAGAACGACGAGTCGTATACGCCATCCCGGTTCGCCGTGTTTGCAGGCTATACCGCGGGGGATCTCGAGGAAGTAAGGGCGGTCGAGGTGGATGAGCCCTGTGGGTGGGTCGAGGTCGATGTGAGGGTGGAGGGGAGGGAGGGGGAGAGGTACGTGGTTTGTGTCCGAGGCCTAAGTGCGAAGCGCTGTCCGAGGATTCTTTCGCGGAGCGATCCCAATGCCTGTGCACGAAAGGTGCGAGAATGGATCAGTGGGTTGGGCGTTGATCCTCTGACAATCATTTCGTCACTTCAATCTCTCCTATCCACCTTCCCGTTCCTCAAATCCCCTCCTCCCTCCTCCCTCCTCCCCCCTCCCCCCTCCTACCCGCCTCCGCGGCCACTCCACACTCCGCACCTCAGACGTCCCCTCCGCGCACACATGCTCCAACTCGCCGTCCTCGCCAACCACGCAAACGGCAAGGACGCGCACGTTAGACTCGTGAGGGTATTTGGGCCCAGACGGTGAGTTGGTGCTTTGGAGCAGGCGGTGGGACGTGGGGGTGGGGGTCGAGAGCGCGGCGTGGCACCCCGCGAGGGCTTTAGTGACGTTGACGCGTACTGATGGTATGAACCTTCACTGGGGATCCTAGGACCCACACGACACCGGCGGATGCGGAGTGGAGTTTGGGAAAGGTGGGCGGGAGAAGGTATGCGCAGTTGCGGTGACAGTGCTGGAGGAGCTTCGGAAGGGGCGACAATCGCCCCAAACTTGTCTAGCGACCCCCGCCCGCTCCTCGTGACAGAAATATATTACATTTTCAATATTTCAAAGCTTGAGTTCAATTCCTCCAAGATATGATGCTTTCAGGACAAGTACCACCATTTAACAGCAATTTTTCATCCGGACGATTCGTCGATTTGCTCGTCATCGCTGCCTGCCTCTGCCGCTTCCTGGTGCCAGCCACAGTACCCGTACTGACAATATTACCCTTCGTTTCGGTGAATTCATGCGCGATTTGAACTTCGTGATCCGCTTTTCCGCCATGTATGCGCACGATTTCGTTAAATAAAGCGTCCAATATAGATTGCAGTGATCCCATAACATAGTTGATCGATCGGACAGTAATTGCAAGAGGTTTTCCTTTGATGGGAATGAATTGTGTAATGACTGTCACACATTCAGCCATGAAAACTATCAATGAATATCATGTTATATGACAAAGCATGATGTGGATGAAAATCAACAAATCCTCACGGTTTCTGATCTGATCCACGTATTCCTCGCAGAGGGCAGAGTTTTCCTTTGCAAAATCACCCTAAATGACAATGTTCAATCGTTTCTCCTCTGCCTTCTGTAATTCTTTGCGAAGAGATTGAAGGGTGCTCATGACACCAAGCGCTACGGCCTCTGGTCCTGGAAGTGATAGTCTTCGTCGCACACCGTTCGCAGATGGAGATGGGCGAATGGACATCACGGCATTTTCGACAGGTTCAGATGCCCTCCTTCCTGAAACTTCAAGAGTTTCCAGTAGACATTTTCTTTGAAGAGATCACGGAGAATGATCGATTGTGGTGATCCATTTGCGAACGTTTTCTCGTAGAATCCGATGATTTCATTTCCCAATTCCCTGACGAGTGATGTGGATGTTACGTTGGGTATGCCGTGTTTTTGGTCTCACGCCCAAACCATTTAGTTTATTTGAATATATTGAACATTTTGCATATTTTGCGACACCGCCCAAAGCACCCCGTCCGCGATGGAAATCGAGACTCACATCACTCGCGAGGACTTCAGGCGGCTCATGATGGATGGCCAGACCATTGCGCAGATCCATCATTCAGCGGCGACAACCCGATGGCATTCTTCCCCGCGGCTGTTCCGTCATCAGCACCAAGAGATTCACAAAGATGCTGGGCATACGGTATCAATCGAACATTTCAGATGATGAACTGGACGTGCTGGTGGCAGAAGCGGTTGCCGATGTGAGTGTTCTTCACCAATCATTGTTTCCTGCCCAAAACCTCACAATTCGGGACAGGCAGGACACCCAGACGGCACTGAGAGTATCCAGTTGCTTCTGCGAGGGAGCCTTGAGGGCAACATCAGCTCAAAACAGGTGCAGGAATCCCTTCGACGGGTCTATCCACAACACCTCCAGACAACAATGGACAGGTGCCATGCAAAGATTACTCAAGGGGTAATTATTGCGCCATACTTTGGCTGGCAGTATCATGTGGACCAGAATGAGGTCCTTGCAATGTGAGTGTGTGTGCGTGGTTGGATGCTTCCCTCCAGCACCCTTTGTACAAAACACTCAGTTGCTTGATAGGTATGGCGTGTTCTACTTCCACTGTATTGACTGCAACTTGTGTTTTAGCCCTTATGTGATTGTGTCCAAAACCAAGAGCCCCCATCTTTATCTATGAGCACAGCTAATGGTATGTACATGGTAGTTGTAAAAAGTTGTGACTTCATGTTGTTACAACAACCTTGCTTGCTCAGGCATGCTATCCTGCAATATGGTCTACCAGACTCTCCATGGGCAAACAAGGGAACAGAAGCCCATCTTGCAACATTTGTTCCACAACTCTTGACACACAAGCATTCCAATTAAGAGCAAGAAAGCATTCCACTAGTTGAGTCTGTGCACAACACACCTGTGGAGTGTCCATGGTGCTACACAACCTAGGTGAGCTGCACAAGCCTGTAATCTGCAGGAACATGTATTTGTGATCAAATATACATAACAAGTCATAATGTGCATGGAATTCACCTGCAGGAACATGATGCCAACCTTAGGGCACGTCCTGCAGGTGTGCACAACTAAACCCGCGGCCACAGTAGTGGCACAGCAGCTAATACGCAACACTCATACTACTCTATATTCCCCATTAGTGGATGTCAGTGTGACACCAAGCTTCTGTCTGCAGAAACAGGTTTAAAATTTGTAATCTTGAAAGTATGGATCTTCACTTGAATGGTCTTGACTTTGGTGCTCAGAACCATTGGAATGGCTGTGCAAATGAGAGTGTTGCGCCTGTAGACACCCAGAGGCTGGTTGATGCACTGATCAAAACACAATGTTATGTCACCATTTACATCTTAATCAAAAGTCACTTACACCAAGCAAAATGCTGTCTTCTTTGCATCCAATGAAATACAGCTCACAAGCAATGGAGCTCTGTGTTCCAGGACCTTGAAAACATTTCCAATGTAAGTCTTTCTGTAGCCAGCTCTCCCCAACAGCAAGTTGCCTGCAACTTACTTGAGCCTGTATTGAAACCCACTGCCAAACTTGTTGTGGCTATAACACATGTGTGTAATTTTGATGACATCAAATTGATGTTGCACAATTCCTCACATTTTGGGAGAGCTAGAGGACTGACACTGGTAAGAGAGCCAATCTTTGCTGGAGCACTTGCACCAATTAGATGGCTCAAAGGAATTGTTGGGTGAATATTTTTGGAGATGCAAATGCCAATGATCAGTTACCATGATACTGTAACATGAAACTTACAAAGCAGGGATGCTGCAGGACTGGGTGTGGTCCCAAGCACTCCCCTACCCTGATTAAGTTTTGACCATGTGTCTAGGCCAGGTGTATAGTGAATTGGAGCTTGAAAAATCATGATGTGTTGCAGGACTCACCTGAAGCTGCACCAACAATCACAGGATATCCAACCATTCCTCCACCAATGCCAGGCTGAGACCAACCTTTGGTGGTGATGCTGTATTAAGACCAGCCCCCTTGTAGAGTATGAGACCCAAGAAAGTTGACACGAGTACTGTCACACATTCAACTTATCTAACTGAGTGCTTGAAGCAGGTCTTGAACATGGAGCTGTCACTGCCTTTCTAGAGCTCCTTGAGCCCTGCGCAACACCCTTGGCAGGAACCAGAAGTACTCTTCCAACGTTATCAAATGGATAAGTGGGCAAGGAAAGGTGCTGGGCAACTTGGAATGCTGGGGTGAGCTGGTTTTGGGCCAACCCTCCCATTTGAGGTGGAGAAGGAAGCTGAAATCTGAATTCTGTGCCAGTATTGCCATGATGAGCAGCAGCATGAAGGGCTGAAAGGTGGTCCGCGTAGATCCCCAACACAAACTCTGATGGAAACCAGGCTCCAAGAGAGGAATTGTCAACGCCCCTGTTTCCAATAAAAGGCGTCAGCACCATTCCTTTGAGAATGGCACATCCAAGCACCCACAGCTGTCTGGATGCATCCACAGAGCCAATCATGTTTGATGCAATTGGGATTCCTGCTGCTCCACTTCCAGGTAGAGAAGGATTAGTGCAAGTGAGGCCCACAGTTGTGTAATTACCGCCATTCTGGACGCAAAAGAAGATGTTTTGAGGTGCAATGAGCTTGACCTGTGTGTTGTTGGTAAGGTTGACAAGAAGAAACTCTCCAACAACGTTGAACACTGTCTGAATTGCACCAACTGAAACTACGGAATGCAGTGTAAACACAAAGCCAACACCATGTCTGACTCAAAGAATTGTGGTGCCAACTTGCCTGGAACATCCACTCTCTTGCCGTTCACTGTGCAGAACACCATTTCAACTCAATTACCACGAAGAAGAGAAAATGGATGCTTTCAAAGACAGCTGTAGTGCCAAAAGGCTGCGTCATGGCTAGTAAGCAGGTGGGTTGCGCTTGTCATGGCAATTTGAGGTGCCATTCAGATGCCTCCATTGAGGTGGGTGTGACAATGTGGGTCTTCCATGTCTGGGGATGTCAGAGAGCATGCTAGCCTTGTTTCATGATACTCTATTTGAATGTAATTGGTTACAGGTGGTAATTAACAAAAAGTGCTAAATGGTTTGGGGGTGAGACCAAAAACACAGCATTGTTGGGACACAACCAAAGGCAGGCTTTGGGCTTTCATTCACTACAAGTGTTGAATCTGGGAGCTAAGCAAGATGTTCATTGTGTCCAGGAGTGTGCAGAGCCCTGTAAGGTGCCTCCAAACCCAAGGTGCAACATGCATCCTGCTCATCCTCCCAGGCTGCTCCTGAGAGCATCTGTACACCAAAGAGTGTTGACAACTTGAAAGAACAAGGGTGACGTCACCTGGCCACCAGTTGCTGCCAGCCCAGTATTGCCTCTCCAGCTTTTACCAGGTTCTACATCCTCCAGATGACTGCCATCATTTGCTTGAGTGAAAACAAGCATCAAAACTATATTTGGGGAATGCAGACAGTGGCTGTGCTGATATTTTGTTGGGTTCTAGGTGCAACACACCAACCAACACCAAGGCCCAAAAGGAGCAGTGGGTGGCAGTCACATGTGAAATGGAGACTGAAGGTGGCAATTATGCAACTGGATTGCTGCATCCAATCAATTCAATTTTGGTCTGTCTGAAGCTTAATTTCCTGGTTGGGAGGCCAGCACTGCACTTGTATAGCCCATATTGAAGGTTTGGTTTGAGTAGGAGCAAGATTCTGCCAGCATACAGGCTGGGACGTGCTTGACAGGGTGGGTGGGTAACAAAAAAAACAAGCCCATCTGTCCCAAAAACATTCCAAATCCCGGAATTTCCACAACAAATCCAAAGAACACTCATCAAACTCAGGCTGGGAGTGTGTTTTTATTTAGATTCCCAACGTAAACAGTCCAGAAGTGCTGGGGTTGCCCACCAACATAAGACGACCAAGAAGAAGTTGAGGAGATGGGTAGGTGACACGATGTGCTTCTCCAGTTCCACACCATTGTGTCAATGTGAGTTTGAAGGCAGTACCAGCCACTAAGTGTATTTATGTGGTGGTTGGTGAGATTAATGTTTTAGCATGTTAAAAGTGCCTATCTAGGCCAAGCTAACTCACCATTGTAATCATCAAAAGACAGGCCACTTAGATAGGCCCCCAAATTTGGTCTATCTTTTGAAAGATCTTCAGTAATGAGATCCTTTGCATTGTCTTCATTTCTTACATAAAGAACAAATGCAAGGCACTAACAAGGCTTCTGACTGCAGAATGTTTTGCAGAATCACATTTAATGGATATCTGCTACTACACATGGCTCATAGAATCTGCTAATGGACATCTTGTTTTTGTGTGGTGAATGTGATGGATGTTGAGGTCCTTGAATTGAACACTATAAGTGTAGCAATCCCCTTCAGGTGCTTCAAGCTCAAGACAAGGAAGATTTTATTAAATTTGTCTTTTTTGCTGTCTGGAATGACCATAGGAACACCAAAGTGATGTCCTGCCAACTGCATCATCTTCAGGTCGGATGTAATCAACAAATGCAGGGGAGAAACAAAGTGTCTGGCTGCAAATTTTGGTACAGAACCAACTTGGTTGAGTATCTGCAGCTTGATAGGCACACAAACCCTGCAGCCAGACTTCTTGTTGTGTGTCTAATGTGATGTATGTTGAGAATCCTCAACTGCACACTGTTGGGGTAGAATGTCCCTTTGGGCGTTGTGACCTCCAAAGCAAAGGGAAATGCATAAATTGATTGTTATTTAATCTGTGCCCACCTTGTTTATACCAGTTGGCATGTGCTGGTGGACAATGGAACGCACGTATACTGTATATTAACTTTCATTCCCCTGTGTTGGAGCCAAGGTAGTTTGATATGCTTTTTTGTGCTGGGTAATGACTACTTCTTGTGCATGAATGGGGAAATGAAGTGCCACTTTGCACATTTGGTCACGGATAAAATAGATCTGCCCAGAATCCAACTGATCCACTTGAATGCTTGATGCTGCAGTGTTGATGTGACCCACATGCAGGCGAGACATCAAGAACTCCGCGCGAGAAATGCTGAGCTCAAGGAAGATCTGTCGATGCTGAGAGCATCTGTCGGGAAAAGCGATCCGGTGGAATGGTCAAGAATCACACTGGAGCATGTCACTGAAACGACTCCATGTGAATCACACGGAGGCAACGCATTTTCCAAGAGCACACTGAACTCGGAATTTGATGGGGGCCGCGATGCCCCGCTTGTTAAAGCAGTTGAACTCGACCAGGAACTCTAATTGCAACCAGTGGAGCAATACAAAAAGAGCTTCGACGTGTTCCGTTGCTGCTACAGCAACCAGCCAGTACGCAGAGTGGATCAGACACTGGCGGACAGTTTCTACAACCTCATCAAAGAGCTCGTTGATGCCGTCTCTGCTACCATCACCAGGTCTGACATGGACAACAACACCCTCTTCGCACTCAAGAACAAATACTTGCAGCACCTCAGTAGGCTCTCGTATCATCCTTTGTCAGACAGGCGTGCAATTCATCCAAGCTTTTGTGAACGTTGAACCCAGTGCAGTGCTCGTTCGACGACATTTGTAGGAAGGGATGGATTGAATACCTCTCCGTGGTGTGTGGCGCTAGTGCACCTATTGGGGATGGGTCCAATATCGGACTTTGGAATTGCAAGGACGGGACATCGGTTCATCAACGTACTACCACACCAACCCTGTGACAGGTCTCAAACACCAGCTCAAGATCACCGTACGCTTCTTCCCTTTGTTTGGATGTATTGCTCTGCGAACTCACGTCTGTGAAGGTCAACCGCCACTTTGAAAACGAACTGTCCCTCCAAAACATTGAACTTGCTTGCAAACTACAATGCGCCGAGTCCGCCTCTTGCGCCAAAGACTGGCTCGTGGCCATTGTGTTGCACGAACTTCGCACTCCCCTCAACAGAATGATGGGGACAGCCCGGTTGCTCCAGGAGTCGGAAAGCCTTGACGCGGACCAGATAGAGCAGCTGGACGCCTTGATGGAGAGTGGGGAGGCGCTCAAGACCGTCATTGATGATTTGCTGGCGTATTCCTCAATGGAACTGTACGTTCCGTCCCCTGAGATCGCGACCAACTGTCACAGTCTTTCTGACGTACTAACACCACCTACTGCCCTGCCCAACTTGACCACCCCACACAGGGGCAAAGCCAGACTCATCCCAACCCCATTCAGTCTCCGCAGTGTATGCCGGTCCGTGGTGATCACTTTCCGCGCCTCGACGCTCAAGAAACTGGGTGTCTCACTCTCACTTCACATTGATGACTCCATACCAGACACTTTGATGGGCGATGCTGTACGACCGAGACAGGTGCTTATTAATCTTGTTGGAAACGCACTCAAATTCATGGAGGAGTGGAGTGTGACGGTTGTTGTTTGCGTTGCGGGGTTGCTCGATGGGGAGAGTGGGGCGGTGGACACTGGTGCAAAGGAGGCGGAAGCTTGAGTGGCAGAATCGACGGTCTTGAAGTGAAGGTCTGTCTGCACAATGCTACGTGGCATTTCAGCGTCCGCTTTGATCTGTGTACTACTTGTTTTCCAGGATACAGGTAGAGGGATACCTCCCGAGCTGCAGGACAGACTGTTCAAACCCTTCAGTCAGGTGGACCAAGTGTGAGCCTCTTCCACCTTCCATTCCGAACAGTCGTCAGCTCAACACTTTCATCCCAGGCCCTTACTCTGAAGGTCAAAGTACAGCGGCACGGGTCTCGGTGAGTATTATACCATTTTTGATTACAGAAGCAATCACTAAGAGGCTTTTTGGCGAAGGTCTCTCAATCAGCAAGCAGATCGTCAAAATGATGTCGGGTCGTATGTGGATGGAAAGCGCAGGCAGGCGCGGGGACTGGAAGTACGTTCAAGTTCACTGCTGTTTTGGGCACGCTCGCGTCGAATGGTGAGTCAATTTGGCTTGGTGGACGCAACCGTGGTTTACATTATGACGTCACCAGACGGTAGCGCCAACACCAACGACCCTCACCCCAGCGACTCCACCGCCGAATCACGCCCTCGTCGACCCGGCGCCCGCCCACCCCCGTTCGTTCTATCGCCACAATCCCCCCTGTACGCTCTCGATCCGCCACTCCGCGTCCTCCTCACGGAGGATAACCCGATGTACCGCATGGTGGCGACAAAGTTCCTGGCGAAGCTGGGCGTCCGGCCGGATAACGCGCATGATGGGGAGGAGGCTTTTGATATGTGGGAGAGGGGGTGTGGGGATGGGAAGGGGTATGGTGTTGTTCTCATGGTAAGTTAGGCGCGGGTTCAGCATTGTAGTTTGTGATGTTCATGGCATCCTTACAAAACGCCAGGACGGGCAAATGCCCAAATTACCAGTGAGTGCTTCACGTTGACATTCCAGTTTCGTCCCTCTCCTCACCAGGTATACGTACTCCTGGCCGGCTCACTCGACCTCCCTCTTCAAAGGGTCTCGAAGCCGCTCGTATCATCCGCTCCCTCCTCCCGCACCTCCAGCAACCGTACATCATCGCCCTCACAGCGAATGTCACGGAGGGTGATATCGCCCAGGCGCTGTGTGCGGGGATACAGGAACACTTGGGCGAACCGGTCACCCTGGAGGATCTGATGAGGGTGCCTGAAAGAGCCGTAGTAGAGGTGAGAGGGGGAGCTGCGTGAGGCGGGATGGGGTGAGGTCGGGAAGGAGGTTGATCTTGGATTTGAAGAAAGATTATGTACGTTCGGTTTGTGGACCTTATACACTCTTTTGAACTCAGCGCGACCCAACGAAGAACAAAAGCTTCTGTACTCTTTCCAGATCCATGGAGAAAAGTGCTTTGGTGTGAGCTAGCTGCTGGACGTTAGGTGTATGCGTGTGCGATTCACAGCGCAAGTATATCCCGAGAATTCGCCCCATTCAATGGTGTAAGGTAAGCAAAAAGGAACAACATTCAGCAGCGCGCAAATTCGGCCCAAGGCGCTACGTTTCTTAGTCAGGTGTGGAGAGGGAGCACTGATGATAAATGAAATGTCAACTGCCACTTCGGACTGGAAAAGGAGTTCGTGTGGAACGGAAACAGTGATGGGATATATAGGCAGCTTCGTGTTTACAAGATTGATTGTTTCTCAACATCATGCATTCCGGTAATTAGTCTAATTTGCAACGTCGAAGGCATGAAGAAAACACATACCTTTTCTAAATCACGCTCCAGACGGCTCCTCACACGATTTAAAAGATCCTTCTCTTCCGAAAATGTCAAGGTAACCATGGCCGTTGCGAATGAGCACCATTTGGCCTCTAAGACCTCCTCCTCCTGAATTTTGACTGACTCCTCAGGACCATCTTCGACAACTCCGACGAAGAAACCGTTGGTCTTGTTCACGGCTCCTTTGCGAGGATGCTGGAACGTGTACGACTCCCAATAGATCTCGCCAGCACACCAAAGCTCTGGTTTCGCCCGGAGGCCCGTCTCTTCGAAAAGCTCCCGCCTAGCGGTCACGATTGGCGTCTCTCCAGGTTCTTCGTGGCCTTTAGGAAACGACCAATGGCCACCCGATCGTTGGTGAATCAGAAGCACTTCCACCTCATCGAGCGACGTGATGTCGGAAGTTAGTCGAATGGACCGCAAAGAAGAATGGCGTAGCATGACGAAACCGTAGGAGCGTTCCCGTCTCATGTTTTAAAGTTGGTCGCAAAACGGGGATGTGTCTCGAAGTTGCGCCACCAAAGGTTCAGCGAAAGAGATCCCCCGACGATTACAACCAATTCGGAAATGGAACCCTCGCGGGGCATGCTTTCGCTGCTGGTACTCTACAGTATCTTGCTGGCGCAAGCGCTTGCTCAATCGACAACCTCACCCACGGGCACGGATGCGGCACAACCTTCCGGCGTCGGAACGTCTCAACGACCTGCCCCAGCCTTTACGTACAAACCCATCGGGCGCGGCGGTTCCATGACGGCGAATCCAGTACTTCCACCAGCAGGCGGGAAAGTGGTCGTTGGTGCAACCTGTGAGCTGTCCCTTCAGAGGCGCTGACGATGTTTCGCTGAGCGAAGCGAAGTGGGACTTCATTCTTTTAAGTAAAGGATGGAAGAAGGGGGTCATGCGAGCTGCTCAACTATGTCGCCGGGCCCCTCAAATAAATGGGAACATCCCAAAGGGAAAAGAAAATAAAGTTGAAAATTTATCAAATAAAATTTGATGTTGGGTTGTCTGCGTTTCGGCGCGTTCGTGTGTGCACTTTGGACGTGCACGGGCCACCATGCAGACAGGCGAAAAATAGTTCTAACACCCCACTCGGTCATCTTTCCAAACTGGGCCCCCTCTGAAAAGCCCGAGGTACAAGGGAGTCCTCGCGCTAGCTGGGAAAATGGAACCAAGTGCTCCTCTTTGTGTGACCTCAAGGAGGAGTCTTCTGCTGCTGTGCAGTGGGAAAGTGGTCCATACAAGTCGGAGTGCCGTGAAAGTGTGCAGGCACATACAAATAGAGTCAGTATCTAGATGTAGACAAGTATATTCCAAGGACATAACAACAAAGCAAAACTAGCTATGGGCTAGAAGTTTTACCCTTCCAGGGACGGATGACAACATGACTGAGCCAAGAAGGCTGCAGGTCAGTGGTGCAGTGACTGGGCCATTGCAATGGAGTAAACTCACATGGAGAAGTTGGGGTCATCTGAAGTGCTGTCACTTTCCAACAAGCTCTTAGGTTGTTTGCAAGCTACACCATGACATGTTGGCAGTGGTGCAGAGCAAGGGAAATAATTTGGGCCCGGTAAGACTCACGCAAGCAATGCAAGACGTACTCTTGATTCATTTCGCCTGCAAGTTGTCGTCCACAAACGCTCCAAACACCCAAAACTGCCCTGCACAGCTCTAAATGGCGTCGAACTGCTTCGGCTTGCTCCTCGCTAGATATCGTCCCGGTTGCGAGGGCAGGATGGGTCACCAAACTTTTATCGCGACCCTTTTCTGACCGATCTCGGTCTCCGAGGTGGGTTATGTGGTTTGTTGTAATTGGCGTGGCGCCACCTTGCCCAAATCCACCAGTTAAACCAGCTGAACCGCCAGCTCCGCTTCCTTGATTTGATGATGCATGAGGAATTGAATGCTGCACCGGGGCGCCCATTGCCGCCGGATGGTGTGGTGGAGATGAGTCCTTGGCCTCAGGAAGACAAGTGACAAATGCTTGAACATGATTTAAAGAAAATACTGAAGAGTGGCATTGCGAGACGGATGAAACTCTGGTGGCGAAGTTGGGGAGTTCGTGCGGGGAGAATCGGAAGTTGGCGAAGTGGCACTTTGAGAACCAGGAGACCCCTGTGGCACAACACGAATAGCGAGACGTCTATGGTCTCGCTGGAGAAGCCACCCGGAGTAGACGTTCACACAAAGACTCATGAGCTCGATATCGGCTGGCGCTATTGGAAGTTGTGTGCTTGCCCAAGCACCTCCATGGACCACCGAACGTGCGATCGAGATGTGAGCCATGAGCAGATGTCGCAAGGCCTCCGGAAACAACGCCTGGTGATGGTGATGGAGCGAGAAGTGTCTCCGCTACCGAGCGGACGATTGAGCGACGGATGTCAAGGGGAAAGTGAGAGAGAATCGACGAAACTATCCCAGTGTAACGAAGAGCAGATGTAGTTCAGAGGGTAATAAAGTGGAATTCAAGTTTCATTGCCCAAAAGTGAACGAGAGTGAATTCATTCAAAGCGGTCGACGTTGAGGATCGGCATCATCAGTGAAGTTAGACACAATGCCCCATTATTCTCGCTCATTTTGGATTGAAACCCACTCAGATCATGTTCCAAGAGTCCCAAATGGGCTTTATGCTCCAAAAGCATCCCCGTGATCCCCGCGGTGTCGGTCGCACTCAATCCCGCAAGCTCCCGATGTCCGGCGCACTCTTGCTCCCCAGTTCAAGTTGCGGGCAAAATGGCGTGGCGGTCAGTGTGTATCTTGCCGGGAGCTTTGCCGTCAGTGTACCTTTGAGCGAAAGAATTGGCGATCAATTGCCTTCCGTGTTTTAAAATTCCATTACATAAAAATGCAATAGATGGTATACGAAATACATAACATTAATATTTACATGTCTCTTCAATCTCTAGAGAGAGTGCTTTCGTATTGCTATCAGAGTCAACACACTCGTGTTGGTGCAACGTACTCGAACTTGACGGAAGCCGCATGTCGGCGGAAACGAGCGTTCCGTTCATATAGCACAAAGATTTTCAAGAAGAGAGTTCTTGGTGCGCATCTCGTAGGAGCTGGGAAAGAGCAGCAAGCCTGCCATCAATCTCAACCGAATCTGCAGCAGTCAAAATGTCACGTCACATGATTCACAAATAATAGATGTCGAACCTGCTCTGAGCTTACCATGTTCCACAAGCCCTACAAAACTCTTTCGATTACTTCCAGTCTCCGCCCGACCGTTTGGACGGCGTCGATCTCGTACAGGAATCTGGTCCAACGTTCCACGGGAAGACCGAATCGTGTTGGTACTTGCGCCATTGGAGCTCACTCGCACGTCGGACCAGGTAGACCGTGGGGACGATGAGGTTTCATCGGCTTGCACGTGAAGGTCGAGAATATGACGACGAGCTGGTGAGCCGAACACCACCTGGCATTGTAAAAAAAAGTCAACAGCTCACTGCGACGTCTCAGCGGTGCCGCATTTGACGCAGCGGTGATAGAATTCGAGCGTGAGGAAGCCGCCATGCTTGGTGGTTCTAATGACCGTCCGATCACCCAAGATTAGCACACCATTTTAGACAAGTCGAGGTACATGTATTTGCAAGAACTCACTTGATCTGCTTTTCGATGACCCACGTGAAACTAAGAAGGACAATAAGTATAGACCCCGCAATGCCACAAAAGCAACACTTACCTGGCGTTGTCTCGCGAATGATTGACGTATCAGACCCAAATCCCCGATTTCGATTCCCGCCCACTCCTGCTGTCCGCTCTTTCGATACTTGTCTACTTCCAAGACCCCAGTCTCCAACCTTCCTCTGTCGCGATCCTTCTCTCGAACCCATATTCCGCCACACTGCTCCTGCTCCTGCTCCTTGCATTCCTCCATTCCAACTTCCATTGCCCCGAGTCCACGTCCCGAATCTCTGGCCAGGGCTGGAGGGCGACCCTCCTACTCGCCCAGGCGACCCGCCGGGACTCCACCCTCTACCCTTCTCCCTCGCCTCTTGCAGTCGCCCTTCCCTGGCCCGGATATACGCCGTCGGGTCGAAGCGCGGAAACGGGGACGGCGAGCGCGAGCGCGAGGGAGTGGAACGCGTTGAGCGAGGGAGAGAGCGGGTTGGTGCGCGGTACGTCATTGGAGCCGGTCGCGGCCGAGGTGAGAGGGTGGTGGCGCGGGGTGACACGAGAGGGTGGCGGTGCGCGGAGGTGGCGGACGTGGACCCGCGGGCGTATGGGGAGGAGCGCGTCGCTGGAGATCTGTAACACGATTTGGGTTTTTTGCTGAGAAGAGTACGTGCAAGTGCAGCCCGGAGCGCCACCCACGTCAACCTCGTGCTCCGTCCTCTGGGTCTCCCTCGCTCCGGTGACTCTTCTAACCGCTTGGGTCTCGGGTCCCAGGGGGCTGCTCGACCTCTCGCGTGGGCAGAAATCCTCTCGTGAAGATCCGAAACCACATCGGGCCGAGTTCTGACAAGAGGATCCCACGACGAGCGGCGGGTGTCGAGCCTTGCCTAGTGTTTACGGGAAGCAAACTGTGATCCAAGCAACAAGAAAACGGACATGGGGGAGCTCCCTACAAGGAGTGCGCGCATGACGTCTTCCAGACGCGACAGGTGGTTGCTGAGAGAACTTCCATCCTAAGTTTCAACGGGCGGAATGTAATCTGTCAATTAGAAACAATCATTTGACACGGCACGTGAATCGAAATGTAAACTCACGTCTGTGATGATATCGCGCTGCAACTGGTCCAGCTCTCTAGTGAAATTCCGGCCGTTGATGTACGGATCCTTGTCTGGCCGAGACAGCGCCTGCTCGAGATTTCGCCGAAGAGCTCTGTTTTCATTACCGAGCTATCCGTCCAACCGGTCTTTCGGTTAAAGGCGGTCCATGAAACGTCACAGTGTCAAGGTGTCAAACTTACACGAGCGATCTCGCCATCCTTTTCCTCAACGACTCCACGCAATTTCTCCACTTCTTTTCTCAAGGCGCGTACAACACGTCGCGCGGATTCTGGAGAGTAATCATCTTGGGGAACGAGGGGCAGTGGGTAGAAAACGCTGGTCGGTGATCAGGGTCAGTCCACGCCTTTCACAGTGCCCCCCATCTCTCATATTCTGTTTCGCGTGATCATGCGCCTCCGGCGGAAATATACGCTCCGCGCTGTGTCATTCGCGCTTCGCGCAGATCATTCGCCTGCAGCGGACTCCTCGGTCAGCGCAGTCGCGCTTAGGCCTCGGGGACCTCCCTCCGCTCGCGTTGCTCGCTCCAGTCGGATGCTCACCGGTCAAAAGCTGCTTCGTACGCGAGCACAAGGTATCGTTTATTCGAAGGAGGGAACGGGGTGGCACCAGGTCCCTTGAGCTTGTGGTGATCAGCGGGCACAAGATCATGAGCGGTCAGGACACTCAGCGATACTGTGGAGTTCATCTTTTTTTGGAGTGTGTGATACAGATAAACGCGACTTCCACCCAGAGCGATCTACACGAAGAATTGCAACTCACCTTTCGCAACGCAGACGCGAGCATTTCGACAAAGACGCGGTACTTTTTGACATTTCCCGTCCGGCGCGATATCTCCTCCACATCTTTTCGCAATCAGAACGTTCGTTCGATTTTTACGACTGTACTCTTGAGACGATGCAGAATCGATTGCGGTTCAACGCACAGTCTGCTGTGAACTCTGCCCTCCATATCTCCAACGAATCCTTTTCCTTTGCCACGATGCCCATCGCGTGTGCTCTTCGCGTGTTGTTTCCTGGCGTTGTATTCGAAGTCGAGTCGAGCGAATGCACCGTGAGCGTGACCGTGAAGTTTCCGACGTCGCCTGCAATCGTCAGCGGCAGCGTCGAAGGTGCGCCTGCGGCCATCGCATCCGCCGGAGTCAAGAGTGCGTGCGGTCGGAAGTCGCTGTGTCCACGAATTATCCGACCGCAGTCTCTCCAATGGCAATTACAGTCGAAACATCGGCAGCGACGTCGAATCCGGATGCTTCTACGCCCAAGGACTTGCCTGCAAACGGAGCGACTGACAACGCAGATGTCCAGGCATTCGTGAAAAGCCTAATCGAGGTGCTATCATCGTACACTCTTGCGGTGACCCGCGGCTCAAACCTCGACTCCTTGCAGGGTGATGGCGCCGACGACGACGACGCAGACTCGGACGAAACGCCATTCGCAGAGTGGAATGAAGACCTGGGCGAGGAAGGTGCGTAACGCCAGCTACAAGTTACAATTGACAGAGCACCACCGTCCAACCAATGAATAACATGGCATCGTGTGATTTCATTTCGTATTATGTGAAGGTGGCATCTCTGAGGATATGTTTTACGAGGACCCGCTTATTCGAGATGCGATCCAAAAGGTATGCCAGTCACGTCTCAATGAGCTTCTCGTGACCTCCCGCGACTCGAAATATCCTGCTCCGCCATGTCTGCCCTCCATATAGGGTGTTGACTTGCGGCAATATGCCAAGGATATAGAGCAGCAACTGAAAGAAGTCGAAAACGAGCACATTATGGATTGTGAGTTCCTCATGACCTTGTTCAGGAAATTCGAAGAAGAGATGGATCTTTCGAAGATACCTACCGCCTCCGAAGCTGGCTGGGAATCCCCTCACTGTAGCGACGGATACGCCATCGACGTCCCACCTCTTTCCGAAACACTAACTCTCGTTCTTGTTCCTCACAAGACGTCACCTCATCCCGCCAACTCACCACGCTCCACTCGCAAATATCCCGCTGCAGCGACCTCTTGTCCGACCTCGAGGGTCTCTTTGAAGGGTTCCAGTCCGAGCTTGGCGGACTCGCAGAGGAGATCAGGGATCTCAAGGAGAGGAGCGAGAGGATGGACGTGAAGTTGAAGAATAGATCGGTGGGTGGGACGTCCAGTGTGCTGCCCCGCCGGTGTTTGGTTTGCTCAGCGGTTTCGGTTGCAAGGCGGTCGAGAGACAGCTCAGTGTTCTTCTTGACGGAGTTGTTCTCAGTCCCTCCCTTATCCGGTATGTACGGTTGGTCCCTGTGCTGTGTCATTGTTGCTTAAAACCTCCACCTTCAACACTATCCCGCGCAGTAAAATCTGCGACGGCGAAATCAACGATTCCTACATGGAGGCCGTGCAGCTTCTCACCGACAAAATCGCATACGTCAAGGGCCAACAGGGCAAGCACGTCTTGCGGGCGTTCAAGGAGATCGGACCGGAGCTGGAAAGGCTGAGGTTGAAGGTGCGTGGGCACTTGGGCTGACCGAGCTTCTTTGCAGTTCACTGCGCCCTCGACAAAATGCGCTGGGTCTCAACACGTTTCTCGCAACCAGGCAACAGAACGTTTGCGAGACTATATCACAGACAAACTAAAGGCCTTGCGCACGACGACCACGAACGTCGCTATAATTCAACAGAACGGTATGCCCCTCGAACCTCAACTTCTCTGGAATTATTCCCCCTTCATCCGTCTCACACGCAACCGCCTTCCCCACACCCCAGTCCTCCTCAAAAACCGCGACATGTACTGGTTCCTCCTCGAACGTCACGCCGAAGCCGCGTCCGAGATCCGCTCCGTCTACGTCGCCACGCTACAGGCGCACTACCTCGCCCTCTTTGACCGCTACTGCCGCGCGGCACTCCGACTACAAGCCCCCGCACCCTCGGACCGATCCGATTTGATGGCGGAAGAAGGCGCCCGCAGGGGTCTTTCGATTTTGGGATTGGGTGGAGCAGTGAGCAAGCTCGTGGTGAAGGATAAGGCGAATGTGTTTGCGCTGGGAGATAGAGTGCAGGTGGTGTTGAATCCGGATCCGGGAATTATTCTTGTGACTATGGCGGAGGCGAACAATGCGGTACGTGCAAGTGAAGGAGGGCAAGTCTGAACGCCAAAACTGATGCGTTCGGTGGACGCCATTTCTAGCGATACCCATTTGAAGCCATCTTCAAAAGCGTCACTCGGCTTCTCCTCGACAACGCCAGCTCCGAGTACATCTTTACCACGGAATACTTTTTCTCGCCACGCAGTCGGCAGGGTCACGGATCATCGGGCACCAGTGTGGCCGGATCCATCTTCACCGAGATTTTCGAGCCCACGCTCAAACTTGTCCTGTCGCTCGTGAAGCAGTACTCCGAGTCCACGTACGACGCCGTTGGTCTTCTGCTGTGCATACGACTCAATCAGCAAGCCCAGCTCATCATGCAGAAGAGGCGTATACCCGGGCTCGAAAGCTTCACGAACGCAATTACGATGTTGCTGTGGCCGAGGTTCCAGTCGCTCATAGACATGCATTGTGAGAGCCTGAGAAAAGCGTCTGCTGCGAAACTCATTGGCCCAACGAAGGATTTCACTCCGCATTTTGTGAGTGAATCTTATTGATACCTTCGTGATGCAATCACCGCTTCAAAATCGCTCTTTGCCTTAGGTGACTCGTCGATATAGTGAATTTGCAGCTTCGATTCTTACACTCAATCAAGGCTACGATGATGCACTCCTTCACAACAGGTGTTAGATGATCGCTTGATTTACTTCTGCAACCGCAAACCTTCTTTCTCTTGCTCACTGTTAGCCTCTCGCGCCTTCGCAACGAAATCGAAGGTCTTCTTTTCAGAATGAGCGCAGAGTTTGGGGACCGACGCAGTCGCCTCATATTCCTCATCAACAATTACGATTTAGTCACCTCTATTCTATCGGTAGGCACTTTTGATGGTTTAGTCTACTGAAATCACATGTCGAACCACGTCTCGTTCAAGGAATACACGGCACCCACCTTCGAAAGCGAGAAACTCTACTTCGGAAATGTGCGTGCGATAGCGCCAAATTAACCACGTTCTCTTACAAAGGTTTGTGTTTCAGGTGCTGGCAAATAAAATGGTTGAGTATGTCGAGGAGGAACTGCGTCCAAGGTTTAGCGGTTTGATCGGAGGTGAGAACAGCTTGTCATCTTCATACCGAAAGAGCGCCTTGTGCAAATGAAACAAACGGACTCCTATTGTTAGTGGTGGTGCAGTGTGAAAATGCAATTGGTGCCGGCGACTTGACGGCGATCGACAAAATTGATGGTCAGAAGCTGGAGCTCATTGCGTCAGACTTCAACAGCATTTGGAAGACTGCTATTTCGGAAGTCAATCAGAGCGTTCTTCAATCGTTCCCTAATCTCACAAACGGCGTCAGGGTTCTGCAAGGTAAGCCTCTGGGACATTGTGCAACGGGGTTGATACCATACCAATCACATCATATCCCACTACGTTAAAAGCGGTCTTGACCCGACTGATTGTATACTACCGTCAATTTCTGGAAATATGGCAAAGACGATTCACCGCGAGAGGCACATCGGTTTCACCAGTCGGCTTGCAAGTCGTTATGCTCGAAATTAAAAGACTTGCCCGAGTAGTGTAAATATGTCGACCTCATGTATTTGTTACATCCTGAAAGTATGGTGGATACCTCTAAAATGACGTGAGATCCTTCGTCTGGCAACTTAAGCAGACATACGGTTCACTTTAGAATCAAGCAGTTAAAGCAGGAAGAAAAGCGCGTAGAGAGCTTTATAGTCGTAATTTGACGGAGAAAAGATAAAGAACGCTTCACCTTTGTCGTGAACAGTCTGGAATGCCACCTCGGAGAGATCCGTGCACTGGATCTCGGTGAACACGCCGTCGCATTTCTTCCGCAGAGCGTCCTTACTCGCGGCGTAGACCATTTTGGATTTGATTCTTGCGGTGTCTGGAGACCTGAAGGTAACAGAGTGACAAACCAGTTGGACACGTCGCGGGAGCGATTATCCGCGTACCAAGAGTAAAACAGGATCTTGTGCCTCTCTCCGTCGGACGTGTTGTAGACAAAGTCGTACACTGCCCAGCGACAGTCATCTTTCGGGAGGCTTTTGATGAACTCCTCGTAAGTTCCTTTCTCAACAGCTTGGTCGATGACTATCTGCTTCATGTCGTCACTCAGTTTGTAGACAATATAACTGCGGTGAAACTAGTGAGCGCTCACGGCGGATTGAATGATTTTGGACTCCTTTACTCACGCGTACTTCTTTTTCAGCTTGAGGTCCTGGAACACGTTGAGGCACTCGCTATCGACATCAACTCCAGAAGCCTACCAAAAAGAATAAAGAAAGTTTGGTCAAGACTTGAGTGAGAATCGACAGTCATCCGAGCAAATCGCCAAACAGAGGGTAATCGCGGTCGACGGCTCTCGAATTGGGTGATGGATTGATGCTGGCTACCCAAGCGCGCTCTGAGGCTATAGCGTTCGGCTCCCGCTCACCATCGTGATTGTGATTGTGTTGTTGTTTGACCCAGCGAGGCACTTTGCATTTTGACTTAAACTCCGTGCCACAAATGTTGTTCACCCAACCAATCCTGTTTTCGAAATGCAAATGCCAAATATACACCAATAGCTTCCCATTCATCAAACGCAATTTCTCCTCTTGCGTTCATAACATTCATACGGTAAAGAAGGCGCTTCGACTCTCCGTCCTTGACACTCTCCAGATACATCCTCTGGAACTGCTGTTTGAATATGAGCTCCAGGCCGTATTCACGAGCCAACCTGTATCGAGGACCTTGGCTTCGTAATCGCACAAGCGTAAGAAAAATCGGACTCACCGCACGAGAGTTGGGAAGTGGACCAGGTATTCCGGCACATCATGGATAGCTCCTCAAGCTTGAACACGTAACGGCATCCAAACGCACGGTAAGAGCTCTTTTGGTCGAAAGATATGCGATATATATCGTTGCCAAAGGAAAGCCCGGTGGTATTTCGTAGCTTCTTCCTGGAGAGCATGTAGTCGAACAATGGCTCTTCACAGCTCTCCTAACGAGGATGCGATGAGCAATATTCCTTAAACTATCCAGTAAGCATTCGGTGTTGTGCCAAAGAAGACCCCTCCAGAACGAAGTCTCTCAAACATCATTCGGACTTTGGCCTCAGACTCAAACGAGCAGTGTATGACAAATTGGGAGCCGACTACGTCGTACATTGGGATGTCCGGAATGCGTTCGACTAGTGGAACCGAAAAGCAGTCAACGTGATGAAACTGTGATGTAAAAGTGTTATTCCTGAGATTCTGAAAACGCTCCCTGGCTTGCGTGACCGACACCTCAGCAATGCTTTCACGATAAAGAAAGTGAATGAGGCTGGTAACCGCAATGTATGAAACAGCTCTCACCAACACCAACGAGGGAGGAAATATTTGCGATTTGCCACTTGTTAAGATCACCTCCCTTGCCACAGCCGAGATCAAAGACTGAGTCCCGTGGCCGTGTGTAGCGTTGGATTTACGATGCTTTGATCCAGTTGTTGAAATTCGACTTCTCAACCGGTCGGTCATGTCTCTGCTTAGCGCATTGTAGTGCGCCGCTACGGAAGAGCCTTGCCTCTTAGCTTCGGGTTCGGTGAAATCATCCTGTTTGCGCTTCATTTGCTGTCGCAAGTGGGAAGCGATTTGTGGTTTGAAATCCAAAAGTTCAGCCTGTCGCTCTGCCCCATCAAACGAACTATCATCCATCAAAGTACGCATATATATACATTTCACGTGTATTCCAATTTGATAGGAGTACGAAAGGAAGCAACAATGTCCCAGTGTCTATGAGAGTTTCCGCTTCTTCGTTGCTCTCCCGTGCTCACTTTGAAGCCCCTGCATGCGGAAGGTTTCCTTCCGCTTCGCCTTTCCTTTTTCCGATGCAATTTTTTCTTCTTTAGCCTGGAATCAGATCGAACAGTCAGTCAAGTCCACGCTGCAGAAGCACACAAAACACTGCAATCTATACACACCGCTACCTTTTTCCGTGCGGCTTGCGTTTCCTGTTTTTTCTGCCTTTTCTTCGCTAGTTTGTCTTGTCTGATCGTGTTCAATTGCTGCATCATGGTGTAAATCCGCTTCTCGTCAGTCTCCATGACAACAGCTCTTCGCTCCAGCAGCGTCGGCTTCTGCTTCTTTGGAACCATTTTAGGTTTGCTGGAAAACGGAAGCGTCCCTTGAAGAGACTTGCTGATCCTGAGCGGGTTGAAACGTCGCAGAGGTCGTTCAATCGACTGAGGGCCGACAAATGTTGTTTAGCTTTGATTCGTCCTTGCATCCCGAAAACATTTGTTACCTTGTACGCTGAATCTGAGTTCTGAACGACTTCCAAGCCTGTATCCTTCCTGATTTGCTCCATGGTCCGCATTCCACGCCAAGAAGACTTTTCGGGGAGCAATAAAGAAGTCACTGGATTATAATAGCGTTTCAGTACCACAGGATACCAAGTCCGAAGTATCACGATATCTGCAAAACGATTCACGTGAAAACTGGGGGCCGCTGACAAGGTTAATCAATTCTAATAAATGTAATATCTCACCTGATATCAGAACCTTGTCTTCAAACGCAGCTCGAAAACACCCTTCGGGTGTCTGTAAAGGTGAACCAGGTGACTACCAGTACATCGTTGGAGAGAAACGGAAACCACTCACAGCAAGCGCTCGCTTCACTTGACCTCTGATTCCACTAACAGTTCTAATAGCTGCACCTTCAAACTTCGCGATTTCCAAAGCTGATGTAAACATATCTTTCACAAACGCAGTATTTTTGAAAATTTTGTATGGAACACCTGGAAAGAGGGACCCTAGATTGATAACCAGACTGGTTACAAGATTCAGTCCCGCTCACCTGTCAGTTTAAGCTTCTTCACGATTTCGGTAGCATGGTTATTGTCCAATATAACACCAGTAGCGCTGATACGGAAGTCGGTCTGAGAAATGAAAACCGGAATCAGTTCATGAGGTTTCAAAACTTAGCTCGCAGTACGTACTGTGGGATC